>VZTJ01005667.1:1421764-1456271 GCA_013397795.1 Orthonyx spaldingii | reverse complement strand
GGGGTGATTGTATATTGGATTTTCAGGTTTTTGGGGAGTTTGGGTTTTGTTTTTTTTTTTTTGAGATGGAGTAAAGGGCAAAGTTTGAAAATGAACTCTCATCAGCAGTGTCCTAGGAATGCTGGTATCCAATTTTAGCGGAGTTGTTGGTCTTCCTTAGGGAAAGCAAGTATGTTAATTCCTTTTTATTTGCAAACTGTTATGACCTTGGATTGCAAGACAACTTGTGGGGGCTTGGCAGGCATGGCAGGAAGAGTACTTTTCATGCTGGTTGCTGGATATGGTCCTTAGGTTAGCAGTGTCTGGGATTTTCTTAATTTTATTTTTTTCCTTCCGTTTTGGCTGCTGCAGGTTTTCTTAAGGCTAGCTGGAAAGAACACGATAAAACTTCCACTGAAAGGTGTGAACCCAGGAGTGACAACTTTCTCATTTGCTTGTATACAATTTGCAATTCTGAAATGCTGTTTTGAGAACAGTGATGCATAGATAAAGTACTTAAAAAGAACACTGAGTGCATTGCATAGTATTTGATGTTCTCTTTCAAAAAAGGAAATGTAGGTTTAATGGTTTACTTGTAATGCACATGAAAAGTAATGGTTCTTTTGGAACACTGCTTTAAGACTTTCATCCTGTTTTTTGTGGCAGTGGCAGAACTCCTCTGGGTTTGAGGGGAGGAAGGATGATTCCTGGTAAGTTTGGTGCTGTATCTGCATTACAGGGATACCTGCCTTGGTTTGTTACATCATGGCAGAAGCAACTTTTCAGTCAACAGCGGATGCCTAATGTGACTAAGCTGTTTATTGGGCTCATTTAAAATTAACTTTTGAAGTGTCAAATAATGTCAGCAATTTGATGATAATGTTAACTTGTATTTTGATGTTGAAACCGGAAAGTGAGGGGTTTTTTTTCTTTCATTAGAGTTGTTTTCTGGCTGTGCCTGAGCAAGTGTAGTGTTTTAAGAGAACTTGTGTGATACAAATGTTGCTATAAAATTAGTAGTTGAGGCCATAGGCTTTACTATTCTGGTTCATTGTCTCTCCTTACTCTGCATGCTAGGGAATCTTAGTGAAATTATGCCTGTGATTGTGAAGCTGCAGTATGGAGTATCTAACATAATGGTAAAACAGTTCAGTCTTGGAAAGCAGTTAAAACCAGGTTGTAGTACACTCATGGCTTTATATAATAACCTTTTAAAAACTGCCTTTAATTTCCTGAAGGTAGGAATCAATGGCTTTTTAAAAAGCATTTGAGACAAATGCGACCTAGGTTTTGCAATTTTTCTTCCAATGATGTATAGTGAACATGCAACTTCATTGCTTCATCACTCTATGGTCATAATGAGTTGAGAAGGACACTCAAGTCTTGACACAACAGCTGGATGGTATCCTGGCCATTCAGGTTGGGATTGCTATAAAGGGAACAGGTTCCTTGAAATGCTTAGTGATTCACAGTGTTTACAGGCAAGGAAAGCCACTATTTGCCTATGCGTCCTTGCTTCTGTTGTATTTTTAATTATGTCCTTTTGCTAGTTGACAATGCTTAGACTTGTATATTCCTCAAAAAATTGTCTTTTTTTTCTTTGTCACTGTGGAGGAGCACAGTTTTATTCTGCACTTCTGTCAGAGTTCAGATTGCTTTAGACTGTCATTTAGAAATATATGCATGTATGTCTGAGTAGGGTCGCCAAAGCCCTGTGAATGAGTAAAATTTCTAAATATTCTTTGAATTTATTGAAATCCTATCTTACTCAGTAAGTACTGCAGTACTGCAGGGTTTGAATGAGCACTTAGCTACCTGAAGACATGTACATATAGATTTCTGTGGCTTTTGAAAAATGGATAATTTGATTGCAAAGTATATTGTGCACTATGATTGTGCCCTGAACTGGGAAATAGCTAAGAAACCCCACCTCTGAACAGGTATCACCAAAACCAGGCAGTCCTCTCTATTAAGCTTTTAAGAAAGTAATGCCTGTTATTCATAGCGTTAACTGTGAATTTGATGGAAATGCAATGAAAGCTCTGTTGAATATTACAGAAATGCTGTGATCAAGCTTTTGTATTTCGATGCTCTGTCTGATCTCTGAAGTTGGGAGTATTTTTTGTGTTGCTCTTAAGTCTTCAACTAGTCAAGATTAACTTAATCTTGCTGTAGTTACTCTGCACAGGACAACTGAGTGCTAAAGCTGGTCCCTGTCCTAGATGCAGGTATTTGACACAGAACGTGGAACAGAAGGCTGGGTCCAGAGAGGATGAAGGTAGAAGCAGGCAGAAGAACAGGCACTGCTCTGCAGTGCTTATGTTTATCAGTGAGCTGTCCTCACTTGTTGATCTTTACCCAGTTGATGCTGATGTGCTTCAGAGCCCGGCTTGTACAGGCTGACTTCAGGATCGATACCAGCTGGAACAACGAATGACAGACACGAATCACAGAGTAACTTGTAATGACTATGCAGAGTTCTGAAAATGCCAAAATACTTCATCTCCAGTCTAAGGTGTTCAGTGAGCTGTGGGAAGATAGAGCCAGAGCTGCAGCTGAAGTGCCTTAAATGGTTTCCATCCATCTCTCACCCAGATAAGCTAGCTTCAGGCCGAGCCCATTAAACTCATTATGTCTCATCTCACCTCATTAAACCCTCCAAAACCAAAAGACAAACTAAAAACCAGACCACAGACAAATCCCAGCTCCTACAAGCAGAAACAGTGTACGGAAATAATTAAATAAACCTTTTCACTTTTCATTACTGTGCTGTCTCAGAAATACTTGTGTAGCTCTTGAAGAAAGCATGTGATATTTCCTAACAGAGGTATCTTTACTTAGCTCACCACTCTGTTTTGAGACATCCATCCCATGATTTTGTCATATTTACTTTTGTAAGCATCATCTTTGCATTTGTTTATGCAAATGTGTATGCAAATCTGCTTTAAATGCCACCAAAATAGATTCTATGGAGGATTTAACGCAGAGTTTCTTAAAAATGTGAAAACCATGGATAATCTAAATAACAGGTTTGTTGATAGAAATCAAAAAAAGCTACTTCTTTATATTTGGTTTATAGTTTTGTGAGGTAATTGTTTCTTGAGGCAAAGGATTTTTGAGTGACTTGAAAAGCTACTGCAAACAAACGTTACTGCCTTTAAAATGGCTGATCCAATTTTAGCCATATTTGAAGAGTTCCAAGTCTTGGATTCATAAGTTATGTGTGGTTTCTGAAAAATCATTGACCTTGGAGAGAGAGATCAAGTTAATGTAGCCATTGAGGGAAAGGTTTCTGTCCAGGTTCAGCAGTTCTTTAGTGCTGTTAATGAGTTGTTCCGACTTTCTTCTTGTCCTGTGATTATGGTGGTAAGAAGTAGGGTGTATTGTATGTGAGAAGGGTGTTATTTAAGAGAAATGAGAAGGAGTTAAAGGTCCTCCAAGATGGGGTCATGAAGGCAGGGAAGGTGAGGGTGTAAGTGTAATCAATATCTGTGTGGCCCCTTCCTCCACTGGCACCGCTGTGAGCAGTGAACTGCTTTCACTGTGACTGTGTGATGTAGGTGGTGTGGGGGGGGAAGGGTTTTATGTCACTTTGAGTTCAATGTAGCAAAGGATTTTTGAAGTTAACTTGAATTGAACAGGTTTTCTAATAAGAAAGCAAGTCCTATTGTAAGCTTTGTATGGGTGAGAAAGAAGGGTGACCAGACTATGTGATATGCCAGGTTATATCAAACTATCCTCTGCTGGATTCCTTCCTTTATGTGATAGCAATATTTTTATATTTATTATGCCAATGAATTCTTAATAATTGATAGTTGCTCGTAGAAAAAAAGAGTATTATCAGAAGCAAATAGGTCAGAAACAATGACAGATGTTGACACAGTCATGGCTGCCAGCTTTAACTGACTTGATGTGACTTAGATGATATTTTCAACAGGGGAAAACTTGCTGTGTTTGCTTGTTCAGTTGCACCAATTGTCAGTGTTCTGGTATTTCTGGAATTTGCAATGACTTTCTAAGCTCTCTGAGACATTTCTTTCTCTTGGGTTGTAGTTTTATCTGAAGTTGTATAAAAGATATGGGAGTTGCATGGTTAGAAATCTTAAAAATAGGTTCATTTGGGAAACATGAAAATGTATGGCATTGTTTCTTAGAAATCCCCAGGCACTGATATAATATCAATCCATTTGTTGAAGGTTTGTACTGTAGTGTGTATAGTGCAAGTCCAAACTGAAGGCAGTATTATTTATATCTTTTAAATTATGCACTGTATTATGCACTATAAAATAGGAGTATGTCCATGCACAAGTCAGAGAAGAATGAATAAACAAAGGTCGGTGCAGAACTGAGTCTTTTGGAGGGTGATTTTTAAAATAAATAGAATCATACTGAGTTGAAAGGGACCCATAAGGATCAAGTCCATCTCCCTGGCCTGGCACAAGACAACCCCATCTATGCGGCCCTAATGTCTTTTTTATATTGTCATGCCCAAAACTGCCCCCAGCACTGTAGGTGAGGCTTCCCCAGGGCAGAGAGAGCTGCACAATCCCCTCCCTTGCCTGGCTGGTGATGCTGTGCCTGATGCCCCCGGGACAGGATTGGCCCTCCTGGCTGCCAGGGCACTGCTGGCTCAGGTTCAACTTTCCATTGACCAGGACCCCCAGGTCCGTTTCTGCAGCTGCTCTCCAGCCTCTTGTTCCTCACTCTTTACACACAACCAGGGTTGCTCCATCCCAGGTGCAGAATCTGGCACTTTCCCTTGTTGAAAGTTCATATGGTTAATATCTGCTTTAAAAAAACCAAAACCTGAAATTTTTGGTGATGAATAATGTATAATAAAGTGTCATGAGTTACTCTAATCCTTAAGTTTTTCACAAAGACACTCATTTTAATCTATTGTAGAGTTTTGGTTTCCATCCCATTTGTTGAATGTTGCATTTTTCTTTGCCTTTCTTATCTGTGCAAAAGCTGTAAGCCTCTTTAAATCAAGAGGTAGAGCACAAATAATTTTTCACTATAAAAAATGCCTACGGGTTAATAATTCTGCTTCCTTTTAATGAAGAAATGTAAGGTGTAATATTATTGTTGATACTGACGATCTTGTAGTAAGTGTAATATTTTTATGCAAGGTGGGTCTTGGAAAATGCTTAATGCATAGTTTGGTGTTTGGGGACTAAACCACCGCCATCCTTGTGACATCCTTAACCATGTCCTTGCCATCAGTGAGGCCACACCTGGGGTGCTGAATCCAGTTCTGGGCTTCCCAGTACAAGAGAAACACAGATATACCTGAAGGCTTTTTATGTTTATTTTCTTCTTTTTCTTTTTTCTTAACGAACTCTGCCTGATTACATGAAAGAAGACTGCAAAAATTAGTTTCAAGATAAAAATGTTTTATATAGGCTGAAAGTTTGGTTTTTGTTTTTTTCTTTTTTTTTTTTGTCGTGAAAACTAATTACAGTGGCATCAAAGATTAACTAATGTTATTGCTGTTTGTTATCATTGAAACAACCATAACTTTCTTCCTTGGTTTTCTCTTTTTGACTTAGGTTTAGTGTACTGTTTTCATGAGGGTATTAATTTTATGGTTAGTGACGTTCTAGCACTGATACTCTTTTCTTCTCCAACTATATCTTAATAGTCTGTATGAATTCTTCTTGCATTTTTTATTCCCGGACTTCAGAATTCTGTGCTGTACTAATAAATATAGGTTGCTTAATTTATCAGAAAAAAACCCCAAACTGCATGTAATACAACACTTGTGAAGTTCCTGTGAGACAATGACAGATGATCTCTGTGCAGCCTGTGTGTTTTACTGGGAAGGAAGGACAATTTTGGGGGGGCTTTTGATGTCCTGTAGCAGCAGATTTGTAGTTTTTTGTTTGCCTACAGGAGAAAGCCCAAACTCTTACTAAAACAGAAATGAGGCAATGTGTAAAGTAAATACAACTGTTCAGTGATTTGCAGGTAAGGGGAATGTTTCTACATTCCCTGTTTGGTCATCGTAGGGAAATGGAAGTAAAGTTCTGTCTCTTTCTGTTAACAGCCTAAAATGACTCTGTGAATTCAGTGGAATAAATGGCGTCCAAAGTAACTGATGCTATAGTATGGTACCAGAAAAAGGTAAGATTTCTATTTGTTTTTGTGGTGGCTTATTGTGTTCTTGTGTTAATATAACAAATATAAAATAATTATACATTACTTGTTAGCATTGTATGAGAGTGAGCAGCTTGAAACTCTTCTTCCATAAGTAAATAAATATTTAGTGACTGTATCTAGGGAAGTGAAATAGCTTTTGGTCTATGCTGAAACTCCTTACTCCCGTGGTTACCTGTGCTTTGCAAAAAAAGAAATGTTACATTCTCAGTAGAGTGTTAATTAATGTGCAGGAGAATGTTGTTTCTATAGCACAGGAAAGAATCCTTGTATTTAAGTGGAAAGTAAGAATTGAAACAAATTTTCAATCAGTAACCAAAAAAAGTATATTCCATACCCAAAAGAGAGAGTCTTGGTTCTCCATGGTTTAATAAGTTTCTGTGCATTAGTGTTTTCCTTGGGCCTATAGCTGTTTTTTGGAGAGGGTACATCTCGTCCTTAAAAATAATGGCAGTGTCTTCCAAACAGAAATTCTGGTTAGCTTCTAGCAAAGCAACAGCTACTTTGCAGAAGTAAGACAATACTTGTCTACTTTGTTGAGGTCTTTACAACAGTAAATTAAATATACAGTTGAAAGAGCAGGAAAATTAATTTTGCTGACTTAATTTATACCACCAGTCATTCCATTATGTATTAAAAATTTGAAAATAATTCACAGTTGAATGATGAATTTTTTGTTTGTGTTTTTTTTTACTGTGTACTCTCTCCCTTCTCTTATTTAAGCTTTACAAACAGTACTTTTGCAAAAATATCAGTGGAAGTGCACTGTGGTTTCCAAACAGTTTCTTGCTCACAGGTCCTTTTTTAAAGGTGTGGAAGATGACTTGTAAAAGATTTAATGTAATGAAATTCAGTGCAGCATCTCATGGAAGGGGAACATGATGCTGATTTTACCTGCTTCCACTCATTCTCTCATACACTTAATTCACTCAGTGTGTCTAGAGTGATACCAGATACACTGATATCCAAACACCAAGTTGTGTTTGTCTTTGGTCTGGCCAGGATCCTTTTGTGCAGTGCAAGAGATGTTGGATGTCAGATCCTCATCATGTCTCTGAGGTTGTTTTTGTTGGTGATGATGCACTATTCTTTGGACACATCTTTCACGATATTCAGCTTTATATGTAGATGGTCCTTTGATGCAAGAAAGAGCCTGCAGTCTCTGTAAATCTTGAAGTTCATATTTGTTGTCTGGTTGTTTTTGGTTTTGGTTTGGTTTTTTTTTCAAATGCATGTCTGTTTACCTGTTGGTCATACAGTAAAAGGAATGCCATATTTTATGCTCCAACTTTCCATCCTGCTGGTGTTAGGAAGGCAAGCTCTTCTGTCAATGAGTCACTGGGGTGTAATTTACAGAGGCCAGGCCTTCTGGTCTAGATATAAACAACCCATTCCTCAATTTTACTTTTCCCAGGACACTGCTCCCAACAGGATTACTTGTTATCAGTACAGGTCATTCTGTTAACCCTTGTTGTGTCATTTTTTCCAATGATTTCACACACATTTCCGTTTTATTCGCTCATAGTAAAAACAACATTTCTGTTGTGAATCTCTGTAGGCTTTTACAGAGACCTACTCGACCAGGAATTGCACAGTGTCTTTATGGCAAGGAGCTGTGCTGAGGTGGCTTCTGTTACTTCTGGAAAGACTGAGCTGTCTTCAGGAGGGATAAGATCATGTATAAACCAGATGTTGGTCTTCTCCCTGATGCTGCTTTAGTAGGAGGAAGTGTAATGTTTTGAGACAAATGGCTGTATTGCAGACAAGTTGCATCTACTGCAGACATTCATGCAAAATAGACTGTAATTTCCTGGGTACCACATATTGAGGGTTCTCCTGGATCCATCTGATAATCCCAAAGAGTTTTCTAACTTTGTAGTGTGGTGTGTGTGACGTGTTCCTGGGAGCATCTAGACTCTTTCACCTATGCCCTTGGTTTAGTTTATTTATTTGTTTAAATCTATTACATGGCACAGGTTTTGTTTTGCCATGGATTTGTTGTTTAAACCAAAGATTTCAGTTTGGGGAACAGAAAGAGTTGTGCTGCTGTTTAGTTGATACCAGACTTGTTTTTTGTCCTTCCTGATATACATTTTCGTGTATGCTTGCTTGTGATGGCAAGATACTGAACTCTATGACCTGTTGATTGCTTCCAGTTTTAAATTTTAATTTCAGTTTTTATTGTAGTTGTCAGAGTTGTCCCACTGATCTTGCGTTTTAGATCTACTGACTCATCACATCTGTAACTGGAATTGAAAGTGGAAAGGGATCAAGATTTAGGACATTCTGGCAGTAAAAGTTTGTTTCTAGGGCAAGAGAGAACCAGGGTTGCAGTCAGTATTGATCAAATTGATATGACTTGCATTTGTGATAAAAAGAGAAAAATAAACTGTGGTTTTGGGGAGGTGTTTTCAGATTAATAAATTGATGTATGAATGCCTTGAAAAAGAACGTTAAGAACTTCTGGTATTTCTGGTCATACATGACTAAGAAGTACTTGAGTAGAAATACTGAACAGATAACTTGCTCCTTTTCTTTTTTGGTTTTCAATTCTAATGTATTTTTTAATATGTTTATTTTACGTGTCTCTCTACTGAGTTTCGAAGGTGTGTTGGTTTCTCAAACAAGAGATAGTTTTATATCTCTTCAATGGAAAGAGTTAAGCAATTGAGTTCTTCCAACCCTACTTTAGGCAAGTTTTGCAAACAGCAAGTTTGCTCATGACTCATACTATTGTCTGAAATTGAGCTCCTTAGACCAGGATGATTTAGTAATACCCTTAATTGTTTAAAAGGTCAGACCTTTTATTATGTAAACATGTTTTTCTGTTTTGACAATAGATTTACTCTGCTTTTAGTCCACTGGAGCTCCTGATTGCTGTCTTGTAAAAATACAGTAATCAATTCTGAATTATTTTAAGTTGGATTGTAAGATTTCAGAGTGGTATTACAATAGCTTGTTATTTGAGGTACAGGATTGCACGGACGGAGTTTTAGTGTTTCCAGTGATTGCTTGCGTTTCCCAGCCAGTACAAATGCTTTTGCAAGGCATGAAATCTGCTAGGTACAGGTTGGCTCTGTAGAAAGTAAAATAAATGAAACCTCTGCTGTGTTTCTTGATGCACTAGGGAGTACAGTGCTGAGATACTTGTGTGTCACACAGGGTTTGTCTGGCTTGTTTTCAGCCCTTGGAGCTGCCCTGGTTCTTGCGATAAAAGGGAGTGGCAGAAGTGTCTGCATTGCTCTCTGGAAGGGTTCCAGACAGCTACCGAGCTACTGCTGTCACAGATGCACCATGTTGGTTAATATCCTTAGGATTATGTGTATGTACCACAATACTGAATTTGCTTCAGCTTGGTAGTTGTTTAATTTTATGGAGAAAGCCATCATAGTGTTTCCTCTGAAAAAAAATCTGACACCCCACATCTGTTGTAAATGTTTTCAGTATCTGGTGGCATAACTTTTGTATGATACTGATACTTTGTGTGCTTGAAATACTGCCTCAGTAACAGTAACTGATGTTAAAAGTAATAAATTTATGAATTATTTAAAATACTGCTTCTATTGCTTGTAACTTTTTGAATTAATTTCTTAGTTTTTGGTCAAGTTTTACAGATAATAATAGATGGAATTTTTGGTCTGGTTTCCAGTTTGGAGAATACACGTAAATTTGCCTTAACGACTTTCTGATTTTCAATCCTTTCAGAAGCCTTCCTGCTAAAATGGGAAACTCTCTCTCTTGCAATATTACCAACAAATTTGTACAATTATGTTATTCCTTCTCTTGGGAGTGGTTGTAGGGGAAGGCAGAATGGAACTTAATGAATTGAAGCTGAATCCTGCACCTGATTGCATATCAGTTAACTTTGCCAATGCAACTTTCTGCTCTTTTGGGTGTCCCTTGGGTACAGCTGCTAAAGGGCACAATAAAACAAATGAGATGTTTTCTCTCTCATGGCTTTAAAGGGCAAAATTAGAGTTCTAATGGCATTGCTTTAAGATCTTAATATTCAGTGTTTTACAGCTCATTAGTCCAAGATTATACTTGCCCATTTAGATCACAGAATGGCCTGGGTTGGAAGTGACCCGAAAATTCATCATATTCCAACCCCCACACCTTGGGCAGGGACACCTTCCACTAGAGCAGGTTGCAACTTGGGAGCATTTGCTAGTGAAGGCCCAGGCAAAATCTCCTGAGTACCTCAACCTTCTCCATGTCCCTGGTAATCAGCTCTCCTGTTTCATTCCACAGGGGGCCCACATTTTTCCCAGTATTCCTTCTGTCATCAACAAACCTACAGAAGCTTGTTTGTGTTGCCCTTGAGTTCCCTGCCCAAGTTTTAACTCCATCAGTTCTTTAACTTTCTTAACCTGATCACTGTATTAAGTTAATAAAGGAGGAAATAAAATGAAAATTATATCCTACCTTGAAACCACCTGGTTTCCTTTTTGGCACTGAGTTCACATGATGCATTACTGACCCTGGCACCAGAGGCAATTTTTGCCAAATGGACAGGATGTATGGCTATTTCATATAAAACTTTGGATGCTGAAACTGCATTGGTTTAAAAATGTCTGCCTTCAAGTGCCAAAACTTGACAAGCATTAGAGCTGGCATTTGTCAGCTTCCACTGAGGAAGAAAATGTGTGTTCAGATAGTTTCCTTCCACATTTGGTACTCAAGTAGTTGCCTGACCTAATGGGGGTTTGCCTTCAGTGCCTTGTTAGGTGAAGCAAAACTGGTTTCTGAATCTTGTGCAAAAGATGACTCAAACTGGGGCTGTGGCTGAACAAAGCAGGCTTGCATTTTGCCTGCCTGTAGGCTCCCCTGCCTGTTGTGCCTTCCCACAGACTTTCATATCTTTGTTTAGTGAATTTGGTCAGGAAACTCATCCAGCTGACACTAAGGCTGTGAGTCTACAAGGACATGAACCTATCTAATGGCAGGGGAGTGATGAGATGAAATCCCTCTGTCTTGAGAAGGATTCTCTGGTTCTTAAATGGTTTAATTATGCCTTGTGAAATTATAGCCTAACATTTTCTTTTCTCTTCCTGAGTGATCTTTCAGCCACCCAGAGAAATGCAGGGGCAGCAAGGAAAGCGTGCTGTGGGAAGTGAAAATGATCAGGGACACAAGGGCAATGCTGTTCTAAAATCCTAGTTGCAACACCAGTTAAGTTGCTGGATTTTCATAGGTCTTCAGGGAATTACACTGAATAATGAGACTGTCAGAGTGGTTTTCTTTGCCCAGTTATATCTTGAGGCTGTTTTGTTTTATGCAAGTACAGTATCATTAAAAAAAAAATGTTACAGAGGTCTTAACCCTTAAAACTTGGAGAGTAGCTGGGCATCGTTAGCAGTAGTGTAGCCAGTGGACCCAGGAAAGGGATTGCTCTGATCATCTCACCTCAGGCAGCATCTAGGGTGCTGTGTCCAGCTTTGGTTATTCCTGTACTCCAATTTAATTTAACTTGCAAACTGTTTCTAACTATTCTTCTGCATATAGTTTTTCTCCTTATTTAATGGTGTGATGAAAAAAGATGTTTTGTGGTTTTCATAGATATGCTAAAATTTGTAAACCATTACTCAGGGCAATAAGTAAGTACAGCTGACAGATGTTAGGAAGAATTAATCTGTAAAGAATAATTCAGAAAAACTATTAGCATGTAGTTGATAAATGTTTAATTAGCTATTATTGGAATCTGAAAGGGATGGTATCTCTGAAGTAAGCCTTGGTAAAATTATTGTTCAGTGAAATGGCTGTAAATACAGTGCTGTTGCAGTTATTGGCAGAATTTAAGTGGGTCATTAGTTGGCAATTCAAATAGTTAAGAATAAGTAATTCTTATTAAAATTTTGAATTGCTTGCTTAATTTTGCTCTAAATAGCTGGTTTCAGCCTCCCTCTGGCACCAGACAGGGAGAAGGGAGGGGAATCATGGACTTTTTAAAATCAGAAGTAACAAAAAATTTGGTAGGTATAAATTCAAAGCTCTGTACCTTAGGATATAGAACTTTAATCCCTTCACTGTCCTTCTCCACTTGACTAAAAGTTACTAAACTCTTTGCTGTTAACAGACAGTGTACAGCTATCATATAGTGATTTTTATCTGTGGTTTATCAGCTAAGTTTGTCTTAGCTTAGCTTGTCCGGTCCATGTATCCACCATAAACAAAATTGAAAAAATTACTACCCTTGAATATGAAAAACATCCAGAAAAAACCCTTATCCCAAGACTAGAAATCTATTTCAACAGAGATAATTGTACTGCTGAGCTACTAGAGTATTGCCTTTACTGCAATGGGGATCAGTTCATGTAAGAAATAAACTGGAGTTTAAAATAAATAATCCTGTTCTAAGTTTTGAGAAAATGAGACATATTGTAAAAATTAATAATATTACCTGTATAGAAATTATTTATATATTGATATTTTAATACTAAAATTGATACAGAAAATCATATCATTGTTTTAAAAATGTTGGACTATGAAAGTCAATAAAGCATATTGGCTAATATTTTAACACTAAATATTTCAGTAAGTCCAAGGAAGTAACTTTGTTATTTATTTACCAAACTCTAGATCTTACATCTTTTGGATTTGTAATACTATTGTGATGTGGCTTGTAGAAGTGTTTAGAGGTTTTAAAGAGCAAAGTTTAGCACACAAGTTTTATTATTGATAAACATTAAGGTTTTAAAATCCAACAGGAAATTCTATGTATTCTTAGGATTATAATCTTTGCTAGTCTGCATGGTCATAAATTATAAATGCCTCTTGAAATATTGATCAATTCCATTAGAATCAGAAGGGCCTTGCGAGTATTGGGCTACAGGTTGATACCATCACTACATTAGCTTAAAGTGAATATCAGTGTCAGTCACAAAGCTCAAATTCAATCTTCATGCACACGTGGCTTGTTTTGAGAAAGGCACTGGGAGGAAACACTGTGCAGTGCTAAAGCCATTTCCACTGTGCTTTGAAATAAAAATTGCTGTGTTTTTAGTAGCTTAACTATTTACTTAGGCTAATTGGCATTGCTGTTATACAACCAAACTGTACAGGTGCCAAATTTTAGATGTATGCAGAAATTTGATCAAATGCTTCCTGACGTATTTGATTGGGAAAGAATAAGTGCAGGTATTTTGGATAATTGCAAGAGATGCACATATCTCTTAAACCCAGAAAACATTATGAGGAGTCTGCACTTAAAAAGGATCTCAAATTTATTTAATCTTTCAGTAAAGAGCTAGCTTTATCGAGTTTACCAAATGTGTAATTGGATAGCTTAATTTCCCATGCCAAGTGACATACAACTTAGGTTTTTTTTTCCTTTTGAAATTAATTGCTTGTGAGGAAACTTTTTTTCAAGTTTATTACACCTTGTTAATTTAGGATGTTAAACACTTGCTTCTCCGTTGTGAAAGAGTGACTGCAGTTTTCAGTCTTTGCATTTAATCCCTTATATACTGAAAATTTTTATAGTTGCTTGAAGAATGGTTGTTAATTCTGCAAATGCATAAAGGAACAGAATTCCTTTCATCTTCTTTACTCGGTATTTATTGAGGTGTGGGATCTTGAGAAGTGAGTGTTTTAGAGGTAACTGGATAGACTGGATAAAATCTTGGCATTGTGGAGGCCTGGGATGCACAATTTAAATGTGTATAATATAACATCTACTAGTTTATTTCTGACAAGTTTGCTACAACAGGGTTGTGTTGATGCTTGGTGGTAAAAATTACATTTCAAAATGAGGCGATAGGCTTGTTATCTAACTTTTTATTAGTTTATTTTCTGCCAAGTCATAACAGAAAAAAAGTGCTATAGAATGCAACTTTGGATTAGATATTTCACAAATTAAATTAGATTAAATTTCTGTGTGAAATCAATTTAAAACTGGGATATTGTGTTTTATAGTTTGCTTTAAAAAAAGTTTATAGCCCGTTGTAGGCTGGACTAATGGATGGAAAGTATCAGTGACGAGGCTGTTACACAAACAGTCTTGCAGTAAGTCTTGAAGATACTTTTAAAAGCATTCTTACAGTTGCATACTTAAAAATGGGACAGATTTTTTGACTTCTGTGTTCTGTACTTTAAATTTTCTCTGAAGGATAGGGCAGAGATCACAGAGATGCAGCTGTGAGGGGTGAGACTCGAGGTGCAGTTGGTGGGTTCAGGAGTAGTAAATGGGCACTGGGGTTGGTCAGGGCATTCCTGATGGGAGAACAGCTCCAGCCAAGGGAGCTTGAAGGAGCCCTGGGGACAGTTGCATATTGAAGGAGACCTTGCTTTGATAAAGCTTTGTGTATATTTAAATTCTTCAGGTTCCAACCTGATCTTACCTCGGGAAGGTTATTCTTTCCTTTTCCTTGCCTTTAGAGCTTAATTTCTTTGGTGCTAGACTAGGTGCTAGACTTCTTTTCCATGTCCTGCAGGTATGTGCAATTGTAAGGAAATACATGAATAGCCAAGAGCCTACATTTGTTTTAGATTTCCATTAGATTTAACATAGAACAGAATTCAAATGCAAATACTTGTGAATCCAAACTCTTTGAAGCTGGAATTGGCTGTTGCTCTCAATAATTTAATACTGGGGAGGTTTGCTAGTATTAACTTACATTCTTCAATTCATACACAAATTATGTTCTTGATTTTAATTCTTACACGTGTCTAGCATCTCTGGTAATCATATATTATAATTTAGTTTGTTGTAAATGAAAATGCACCTTTCAATGAATTCTGCAAGACACATTTCACAAACTCTAAATGTGCTTTCCTGACATAAAGAAGATTAATGCCTGTGTTTTTTACTTGCCTTGTTTCAGTAACACTAGTTCTTCCCATTTTTGTTTAGCATGGGAAATGAAGTGTTCCAGTATCCAGTATGCTACTTTATAGTGATGCCTTTGCTTTCATGTGTTTTCTTCTGATACATTTGGAAGAGAAGTGTGGAGGGATGCTCATGCAGATGGTGAGAAGGGAAGTTGAGCATCCTGTTGGAATTAATGTGCTGAGTGGCAGGCACACCTGCTCCCTGAAATGCTCCTCAGACTTTGTTACAACACAAAGAGGAGATACTAGGTAGATTAAAAAAGAACCCCCAAACAACAATGAAAACAGCGTGAGAGGTTGTAATGGTACTCACTGTCTGTCATTCTCTCTTCCACTCCTTTCAATTTGCACCAGGCTGCCTTACTGAATAGTCCTGTGCTCAGATGTTAATAATTAAAGTTGATCAGAGGTGGTTGGACAGATCCACTCCTCCAATAAAACAGTTGTAAAGGACCCTGTCCTTTAAAGTAGTTCTGGCTCTCTTATTTTACCTTCTGCTGGAAGAATTGCTTTATGAGGCAATGTTAAAAGAGAAATGTGAATGGCAAAATGCCTGCTTCTTGTGCTTTTGTGGAGATGGAAGCTACTGCCTGAAGAGGGAAAAGAAATATTTGTAAGGAAATATAATTAAGATTTTAAATCAGTTGACTTCTTCTGTGCCTCAAATGTCTTCTGGGATCTGTGTTTCCCAGAACTCCCTTAACAAATGGTCTGTTATTTGTCTAAAAGAAGAACACTGTTTTAAAGACTTTCAACTCTATACCAGTTTCATCTATGGGTGGAATTACGAATGGAGTTTGCTTTGCAGCTTTATTGGCACAAACGCTTCCTTCTGCATTTGGTTCTTGCACAACAGAGAGGGAGGGACACAGACTTGCATCTCCTTTTCTGTCCTTGTAGGAAGAAATTTTTTTGAAAGTGGGGAGGGGAGGACACAATATTATGCAGCACAAAAATTTCACTTGGGGCTCTTCTCAGCAAATTTAATGAAAACCAGGAAAGCCTGAAATTTCATTTGAAATGTACTGAGAGGAAAATCCAAAACAATTAGCTATAAATTCCTGGGTGGAGTGGTAATTCAATATATTGACTTTTTAATTGCTGGCCGTTATCCAGGTAGTTAGCTGTTAAACTTCCTTTGGTTTAATTACTTTAATTGTAGCAAGTGCTTAATTCTGCCCACTACTGTGCCTGACTTCCTAGTTATTTTCCACAGTCTCTTTTTTTTTTCCCAAATGAGAGGTGTAAAGTATTTATTATTATCAAAAAACCAGCAGATTGTTTATTTTTTAAAGTTTTAAAGTAGCAAACTATAGAAATTGTTTAGCTCTTATGAATGGAAATATTATTTAAATTTGAGAAAGAGTAATTCAGTTTACTGTTCTCACTTTCAATCTTAGATATGCTTTGGAATTTACTACTCTAAATTAGAATTTAAAATATTTTTTTTCCATTATTTGGTCAGGTTTAGAGGCACAGAAGATGCCTTTAGATTTTTTTATTTATGTGTGTGTTTGTGTGTTGTCTTCCCTGGGTACTTTTTTGCATTTATGTTGGATCCTTGGTTGAAAGATCCTTTTTAACTAAGAATGACTCTTTCTTTCTTTCTTTTATAACATCTAAATTAATGCTGAAGGCTGAAATACTAACAGAGAAATGAGAACAATGTTTTCTGGTACAAGGTGTGTGCACTTGTACTTGGGTATTTCATGTCTGTTGCAGTTGTGAACTGGAAGGAGTCCCCCTGTTGCAGTAAGATGGAATTTATGCAGGTTTGCTCAGATGATGGGAGTTGTTCCTCTTTCCTCTTTGTCAGGTGTCTGACTGAGCTGCTTGTGTCACCTCTGCAGGCTGGAAAAGGATCTTTGAATCTCAGGAGCTGCATCTGTCTCTCCCTCGTGACCTACATGTGATCTTACACTCCACTGCTCAGAGTCTGTGATCTGAATCGAATCCCAGACACACAAGATTTATGTGTCTAGATAGAACAGCTGGGATGGCAAGGGTTTAAAACTGACATAGTAAAAGACATTATTATTACTCATTATTACCTAGAAATACTGTTTGTGTAGAGTTGAAAGCAATCTGATGGTCTTTGATAACTTCTTACAAAACTTGGATATGTTGTCTCATGTATCAGCTTGTTCTTGTCACTATCTTACCACCTGAAGTTTAAGGTTGCCCTTCCTCTAAATATCTGACAGTCAGCGGGAAAAGTGCTATTTTTTGATATTCTTTGGATTTCCCCTGGGTCATAAGATGGTTGATTACCAGCCTGACCATGTATCTGGTTGCTGTACACTGTTAAGAGATAAAGCTAAATACCATGTGGCTTTAAAAGTGAGTGGAATGGAATGGCAATTATAGAGGGTTTAAAAATGAATAAATTAAGTGAGGGTATGGGTTCAACTGGATGTGCATATTTCTTTTGAAGTTATCTGAAAGACCATGTCAGTGTAGCTGCCATAGTTCTGCTCTCTGTCATGTGGAGGCAGGAATCCTGACCTGGGGTGGGAGGGAGCTTGGTCTTCCCAGTGCTTGATTGGGCTGGGGCTGTGTGAGGCTCAGCTCTCCCCTCTCAGTTCTTTTCCAGATTAGCTTGATCCTGTCCAGCCAAGATGAAATGGAAAAGATAAAAATTACTTTGTAAACAAGTCTCCCCAAGGAAATAACCTGGTGGCTTCATGCTTCTCCTGTTGAAGGTTCATTTGATTTTGTTTGATCAATGTCTTTTAAATCCTAATGTAGATTTTTTTCTGTATTCTTTTTAGATTGGAGCATATGATCAACAAATATGGGAAAAATCAGTAGAGCAAAGAGAAATAAAGGTAATAATACAGCATTTAAAATGTTTTTTTGTGGTTGTGTATGCTGATGTAATCGACATTGTATGTGGTGGTATTTAATACCGGTAAAGTAAAACTAGACTTCTGGAGTGTAACCAAATGTAACCAGCATACTATGCTCTATTTATTTTACATAATTAATAACTCTTCAGCATTCAGTGTGATGCATCTTTCTCTACCTCAGTACTTTTTTTTCTTTTCTCTTAAGACAGGGCTTAGTTGTGTTAATACCTGTGTCTTTCACTTTTCTTTGTGATGAATTCTAATGTCAGTTATCTGAGCTCTCTTTGCTTTCAGTTAGTTACCTTATACCTGCAGTTTACTTTCCCTCCTTTATGATGCTGTCATTGTTTTGTACAGTTTATTAGACTGGTAAGTACCTCAGGCTTTGTTTCTCTGAACAAGCAGTTTAACAGCATTCTGTGCATTTTGGTTTAACTAACAGTACCATCAGTGTCTGCCACATTGCTGAATTGCTTTGGAGATAAAGGAATCAGTCCTATAGGTGGGTTGTATATGATACCATAGCCATGATGTTAATTTAGTTTAACATTCTCTTGCAATTAACCTTTTTTTTCCCTCCAACACTGCATGGAAGTACTGTGCTACTGTTGCATGAGTTTCAAGGGTTTGCTAATACTTAACATCAGTAAAGTGTTCATTACTTCAGTTTCCCCGGGGATGGGGTTTTTTTCACTCCTGAGTACTTAAACAAAACGTGTGTGGGGACTTGCTTGCCTTCTGTGGGAACTGTTACTGACCTGAGCTGCAGAGTTTGTGTACAGAAATACTCCCCTGAGGTTGAACCCATGGGATTTCAGCAGCAGAGCTGAGCTTTGGGGTGCCTGGAGGGTCCTTCCTTCCCACGGCCGTGAAAACCCGTCACAGCTACGAGAGGAGGTCATGAACTGCTGTGTAATAGCACCTTATTCAAAGAGTTACTGCAAGTAATGCCCTGTGCTGGTTCAAAATGCTTCTTGTTTGGCTCAGAAGTCCAATAACTGACAAATTACTGGTGGTGTCTGAGTTTGGGTTGACTGAATGAAGGGCAATTTGGGTAACACCAAGGCCCATGACTAAGTTCAGGTATTGCACATTAGTGCTTTAATCTCAAAGCTCCTACAGTGCTTTGACATTATACATTTAGAAATAATTATATAATAATTTCTAAATTAACTTCACTGAAAATCTGAAAAATTCTTATTTTTTAGTAGAAAATCAATTTCCCGTACTATGAATTTATAATTTATAATAGATATAATTGTAATCTAATCTAATAAGATTAATCTAAAATTTGTGTAAAAGAGTTTTTACAATAATAGCAACTACTTTTAAGCATTTTTATTTAAACCTTCTTTTGCTAATGCTTTGCTGCAGTGTGTTTGGTGCTGAATAGAAATTATACGAACTAACTGGATGGGTCTGAGCATTATAAAACACTGAAATTTTTTTTAAAATAACCTTATTCTGAAACACTGCTGTCTTCTATGTATGTTGTAGAGATTTGTGATGCATTAAGAAGGTGGCAAAATTGCATCTGAATAAATGGAATGCTTTTACTGTGTGTGGCAAACAGTTCAGGAACCAATTCAGTGTAGTCCATGGACACTGAAAGTACTGTTTGACCAATGGAATTTTTAAAGAATGAGTCACCATTTCTTTTCCTATGAAGGTTGCATCAAGTTGTACTCTTGACTTAGTTTTTTCAGAATTCTTTCTTTAAAATGAAAATATAATTTTAGCCACAGCGGTAAATTTTTCCTAGGGTTGAGCATGTGTTTCTAGGGGATTATTTCCTCCAAGAGGCACATCTTTATTTAGACATTCAAGAGAGATCTTGTGGCCCATAAGCACTAATACATTTGAAAATGATTATATCATTCAGCATTTTCTTTTTAAGCTTCAGTTTTCTTTTTGAAATGGAGTGGCTCACTTATGCAAGATTCACAAGAGTCTTTAGCTGATTCTAGAATTATGATAATTTCCAATTCTAATTATGGGCTTCTTTTCTCATTCCACATAAAATTGCCACAGTTTTAGGACTGCAGTTCTGTGAAAATCTTGCATTATAAGGTCTTTGTACTGCTTGAGTCTAAAATACAACTGGTTGTCTGTATTTGTCATCCTCAGAGCACATTTTGTCCTATTCATATTTCAGTTCTGTGTATTAATTTTGTTTTGTTTCAAGCAAACTCATTTTTCTAATAGACACATTAGGTAATGACTACATATCTAGCTTGTTGCAGTGTGCTTTTTTTATCTTTATTTCTGCACGAAAAAGAAATCCAGTTGAATTTAGATGTGAGAAATATTTTGAGCTGCATTCAGTTGAACATTTTGCTTGATACTGTTCTTACAAAGATTAACACTACCAGATTTCGCTGATCTCTCTCTTTGATAATAATTTCATTTTTATGCTTTCATTTATACTTAATGTTTACCTTTACGTAGTAAGTGTTTTTACATGTGGACGAACCATGGTAATGGTGGAAATATACAGTTCACCAGTAAATTTACCTGCTTTTTGAATGAAAACAGTTAAATGACTTTCATAATAATTCCATTTGTATCCTAAATATTTTTTGAAATATTTTACTCTGTATGAATTGTACTCTATGCTTTCCTTACTGGCTAATGTGACCAAGAGTCTAAGCTAAGGGGAGCAGAATAAACTCACAGCTGTCTCTGAGACCTGAGAGTACAGCATTACATTTTAGCATAAAAACAAACTTGAAAGCTTTGCCAGAGAGTTTGGTCCTTCAGTGATGGAGGATGCTGCTTCTGAAAGACAAAATAAGCTTGCTTTTCTTCCTGCAGCTTTCCTGTTGCGTGGGATTTTCCCTCTCCTTTTAACTGGCTAATCTATATTCACTACTGAGAAAAAATTCAGTCCTTTTCTAGAATTTGGATTTTGAGAGCTTGCTGATTAGTGACTCCTGCATTGCAACGTGATTTGCTATCTAGGTTTGGAATTTAGGAGTTACAGTGTAAGCATTTTATGAAGTTGAGTTAGATGTCTAAGGAGAAAAGAGATTCAGGAATGTAATTTGTTGCAAAAGCTCTGAAAAGCTAATAGACATGTATTACTAATTCCTGCGACTGTGTGCATACATTGTCTGCATAATGCAAAGCCATGAGTGCTCAGTGCCTGTTTGAAAAACAGCCTGGTGGGTCAGTAATTGGCTGGGTTTTATTTAGATTGTAAAAGGCATCTATTGTGCATTGTTCCTTGCAATGTTTAATTTATGGTACTTTAAATCTATACAGTTGACAGGTTTGTCTGAATTTTCAGTAGCAGTACAGACTAAATACAATTACTGACCACAGAGATATTTTTGTCTTTTGTAATACCTGTCATCTGCACGAACGTATTTTGATAGCATTTGTCTATTGCAGGGTTTGAGAAACAAACCAAAGAAAACAGGGCATGTGAAACCAGACCTCATAGACGTTGATCTTGTAAGAGGTAGGTCCTGGCCAGAAAAAGCTGAATTTCTCTGTATAAAAATAACAGCCATTCTGTCTAATATAATGACAGTGTATTAGTAAGTTTAAAATAACCCCAGGTGAAACAAAACACAGCAAACCCTATATAACTCTTCCCTAAAGCAGGTGGATAAAAAATATTGTTAAGTGATGACATCAACATTAAATTGAAAGCTTAAGAAATTAGTTTAAATTTTGTTGTATAGATCTAGGTTTTGAAAAAAAAAAGAAGGAAACTTGTTCATTGTCATTTATCATTTTAGAGTTACTAGTTTAGAAGTCTCCTACTGCAATGCATTTAGACTTCTTTCAAATCTTCTGACATCTAGAGGAAAGGTTATGTTGAAGTTTCTGGAGAGTAAAAACGTGTATAGGCCTTGAATGTTTCTTGCCTGTTTTAAATAAAACAAAACAGCAACAGAAGGTCAGATGATATGAGACCTTTTAAAAAGTGTTTATTTAGTCTTAATTTATTCTTATCTGTATGTAATTTCCCTCATGCCTCATGAAGGCTGGGGAAAAGATTATTTAGTGTTTTTATCTATGAGTGCAGCAACCAGCACAATCTCCTGCATCCATTCCAAGAAGCCAGGTAGTGCTCTTTGGGCACCCTCCAGAGACCTGCTCACCCCATCTCTCTTCCTGGAGCTTTCACCCCTTTTCTCTCCCTGGAGCTTGTGCCTCCATAAATTGCCTGAACCCCTTCTTTCTCCTACCCCTGGTTTCTTCCCTAAATATCCTGTAAGTCCTGTGCCATCTGAGCTCCTTTTCCCTATCATCCCTTGATGAGTCCCACCCCTCAGGCAGCACCCCTTTTCCTCTGAAAGGTGACTTGCAGAGCTGCTCCCAGCAGTGCAGGGTGAGGGTTCACACCTGGACAGTGGGGTCCATGGCTCTTCTGGGACAGCGCTGGGAGGGGCCTGGTCATGGTGTTCATTCCATGGTTTGCATTCCCACCTGCTTTTCTGCCTCTCTCCTGCTCTGGGCTTGTGGAGATGAGCCTGAGATGGGCTGATGGTTCCACTGATGGGTCTCTGAGGAGAAGCCTGGAAGGTCCCCTGAAAGTATTATTTGGGCTCCCCCCTCCAATTGTCTCTTTGAATTCCTCTGTGGTTGTGCATGTAAGCTTTTCTCACATCACCTAACAATGTAATTTTTTTAAAACGGGAATGTGAGAACAAGAAACAAAATCAAATAACATTTGAACTTAGAAGAAACTATGAAACAGTGGCAGACCACTTCAGTGCAGTGAATGAACAGCATTTAAATGATTCCAGGGGTGTCTGAGGTGGCATTAGTTTCAGACTGGCAGTGTTTTACCTGTGCAGCAGAGCTCACTGATGCCAGTGCTGCTAGTAAATGAGATGGGGATGGTGTAGCAGCATGCAGTAGTTACCCTTTCAGTCAATAACTTGACATAATTTACGTCACGTCCTCATTAAGTAAATTTTACACAGTTCCCTCACTGGGAATTTGCAGGAAGAAAAAGAAATGGAGAAATATAGGAGAGAAAGGACATTTGAATGAGATAAAAAATGCTATAGAAGGAGAGACAAAGATAAATTATTCTTTGGGTGGCTTCCCTGCTCCTGGGGCTAGTCCCCAGTTGGGCAGATTCACTTCAGTGCTTCCCAACCTCATTCCATTCTCCTGAATGACATGGCTGGTGCGGTTTACAGATGTTGGTATTTTAGATCCCTTTGCTGTGTTGGGAAAGGACTCTGCTGTGCCTGCACAGGCACGTAGAGTTTTCATATGACTTCTTGTTGCTTCATACCAAGTTTCTGACACCTGTATGAAACAAAACAATTTTTAATAATTTATTTTAGGATAATTTTGACATGACAATGTTTTGTTAATCAAACATTCTGAAATACAGGTATTTGTAGAAGTTGCTGATAATGGCAGTCAAGAGGGCACCAACAACTTATGCTATATTTGGATTGAAGAGACAGTTATTTAAAGGAGCAATTATTAAACACAATTATTTTAATAAATCCTGCACTTCCACCATTTCACTATCTTAACTACTGTGCTATTGAACAGCTGAGGTTTCTATAAGCCATAATGATGAAATAAATCTAAATTTCTTTTCTTCTTTTTAAAGGATCTGCTTTTGCTAAAGCAAAACCTGAAAGTCCTTGGACGTCTTTGACGCGCAAAGGAATCGTGAGAGTTGTTTTCTTTCCGTTCTTCTACAGGTGGTGGCTACAAGTGACATCAAGGGTCATTTTTTTCTGGCTGCTTGTTCTTTACCTTCTCCAAGGTAGAGTTGGATTACAGCATCAGCTTTGACTGAATGCCTTTTTTTAACCACATGGAAGCTGCAGTGTGTTACTTGGTTCACTTCATGATGCTAAGGTTGATTCCAGTATTTTCAGAAAATACTGGAATGGCACAGTCCCAAGCATGTGTCTCTTGGTTAACATTTCTTTTACATATGTAAAGAATGCATAATGAAAAATTTAACCTCACAGTCTTTCTTCAGCATTTGGCACACGCTAGTTTGTCACATCTGAATATAATGTAGGTTTTCAGGACTATCTAATTTAGTGCAGGACAACTGTTAACAAGCAGAAGTCAGTTTACAGCTTTTGGGGTAATCCGTGTTGAGTTCTAGCAATCTGACTTGGTGATTCTCTTAATTATATGTGATAGATAAGATGAAAATTAGAAAGGGAAGAATGTAATGGAGTGAGTCAGTACCTATCAGTGTGAAAGTCACCAAAAGAATAAGTGTTTCAGAAGTTTGTACAACAGAAATGGAACAGAAGGTTAATGAAAGTTGGGAGCAATATAAGTACCCCGAGAAGCTAAATGACTAATGAATATTCCACTGAAATCCAATTAACATGCAATATTACTTTTTCAAATTCACCATCTGTCCTCTCAGTTGTGAATTATTGTATCATTTGGAAATTTTAATTAGAACAATATATGGAGTTTTAAAAAAAGGACAGTACCTCTTGTGTGGTGATGTTATTAGCAGGTGTAAAATTAATCTCACCGTGCCAGTGCCCCAAGACCTGCAGTACTGACAAATATTCATGTGGCCTTCTATCAAAAATTCTTCTTATCCCCATTTCTGAGATAGATTCCTAATTTGTCTGTGCTATGGTAAGAGATCCCATAGTGTTAATAATTTTAATCTTTATAGTAGTAAAGGTAGTAAAATACCTAAATTGTAGTTGCTTTGTTATCATGTTCATGGGTGTCTTATTCTGAAAAAACACCATTGCAGTAATTTCTTATGCTCCTATTTGTAAACTTATTTAAAAAAATATACTCACACTTAATTTGTGGTGCCTTTGTAAGACCCTAAAATCAGAAAAATAGTGATACAATGCAGGTCTGAGTACAAGCAAGTTTTTAGGACATTAATTACAGAACTATCTTATAATTAACCTTTTTCTTCTCAGATTTCTTAGGATCTCTGATTTATGAAGTTATGGTTGGAATGCATCATTTCCCTAATCCTTATAGTCTGTAATGTGACAAAATATTTCTGTGGCTGTGAATTAACAAATACCAGGAAATAATTAATAGTACTCCATATTACACTATAATCCAGCTATTTGAAATACTTGATATTTAAACTGTGCAGAATTAGCTGCAGATGTTTTGATAGTTTTTGAAATAAATTGAAGGATTTATAATAAACACGTAAGTGAAATTAAATGGACATATTTACTTATTGGGAACTATTCAAAACAACCCCCTCAAGCACTTCCATATAAGTTTTGCTTTCATTTTGCTCACAAAGTGTGCTCAGTTATTAATTTTGTACAGGATTGGTAAGGCAGCACCAAAATGTCAAGAATCTATGATGGAAGCTTAAAAATAAAATTCCTCAAATTCCAGTGGCCATATTTCTGCCCTGAATCTGGATTTTTTTATTGTAGCTTGGACTTTATCATCGTGACAGATTCTCACTGTCATTGCTGTGAAATGGTCTGACTATATTTTATTTATGTGTTCATAATTAAATAAAATACTTCAACTAAAGTATTTTTGCTAGATTTATTAATTGTATTACTTGAAATTGCTGCTGTAAAATTGATTAGCTTTACCAGGATACTTGCTAACATTTATGTAAATCTACAGAAGAAGCTTTTTCCTTAGCTGTAGATTTAAACTCCAGGCTTTATTTGCATTTGTTTCCTTTAGCATAAAGTGATTAGCACAATGTGTGATAAGAGAACTACCAAGAAATATTTTATGCTCAAGGTCATGGAACAGGCCAGTGACTTAAGGTAGAAGTAAACCCTTTTTCCTCTGATTGTTTATCTATCTAGTATAGAGTAGTACCTCGTTTTTAATTTAAAATATTTTTATATTCTAATGGGAAAATGAAGTGCAAAGTTGCAGTGTTTATTGTGCATTTCTGAAGTATGGAGGAAGAAACTGTAATAGTGGTGTAATGGTTGTTTGTTGTGGTGGTGAGATTAGTAAATATGTATGTATGTATGTATGCATTTTTAAGTTTGGTATTAAAAATATTTCCAAAGTTTAAGTGCTCTAAAAATAAATGCTTGTTGGTCTTTGAAATATAGGGGTTCTTCCTCTGAGGCAGCTTTTTGTTCAATGTGATGTAATTTCATTTGTGTCTGTTTTACAAGATAAACCACTGTGTTTTAGAAAGTGAAAGTCACAATACTGTAAATACGTAAAGAAATAATTAAAAGTACTGTAAGAAATTGTGTTCCAACCAATCCTACCTAGCTGTTGGTAGGAGCAATCCTTGAATAACTTGAACTAGAATACATTGACACACTGTGCAGAAATAAATTCTTGGATTTCCCTCCCATCTTTCTTAAAAAAGCTCAGGAGATTGGTAACATTTTTCTAAATCTGTGTGAAACGTTGTGGTTGGAATCTGTAATCTGCAGATTTTTGTCTTCTGGAAGATGATTTCTTCTAGACAGCTCTGCTTTACTTATTGTTTTTTAAGTAGCAGTAGTGAATTTTAAAATTATTTCATGTAGGCCTACTCCTGCAAATCATTTCACATGAATCTGTGGAGCTCTGTCTTCTCAGAAGTAAATGTTTATCCAAATTGTATGGTAGGAGTCAAAATTGGCTCCTTCTTTACCTTTTATTCCTCATGGAGCTCATTGTATGTGTGAGGAACTCAGATAAGCTCATTTAGAAAGAGATAACATTACCTCTTTATCTACCTAACATTATCTACCTAATGTTATCTACCTTTTCCTATCTGTACCTATTTTTATTGGTTTTTACTGAGCTGGATTTCTCATTGATATTTGTGGTCTTTCTGAGAAACCTTATACAGCAAAAACAGTATATAGTGTATATAGACAGTAGTTCATATATAGTAATAAAGGATTCTCCATGCAAAACTTGTGTCCTTTAATTTAGGAAAAAGACAGAGGACAAATTAGAAATAGCTTTTCCAGAATCAAAAATAATTCCATTGTTTTGTATGTTCGTCATGTTTCGAATACTGGTTACCTTGCTAAATATTAGCTCATGAAAAGCACATCAAATCTCTGTTTAGTGGAGAACATCACATCCAGGTGTCTGCTGGTGTTGTTTCATGGGATTTATTTTAGATGTTTGAATGTGGCACACAGCTTTGTATGTAGCTGCATTTTTTTCAGTCAATTTCAGTCGAGAACTGGTGAAAGCTGTTGAACTTGTATTTCTTGTGCTTGAAGTAGGTCTAAATTATGGGACTTCCACTTCTCAGTAGCACACGAACAAAACCAAGTTCTCATGGGATGTGCAGATGTTAGGCACAGAGAATTATTTCCCAGTTCTGTTTCTGAATTGTTTCTTAGAGTTTGTGTGGCTGTTTTTGTTTTTTTGTCTTTTTTCTTGATAGCTTCTCAGTCACACATCACGGCCCTTCAAGCCAGAGCAACAAGGACACAGAATAAGCAGAGAGGAGAGGGGTTGCCTCTTGTGCCTGGTGGATGTGTTCAGATTGACCTGGAGCCTGTAAAGATGTTTGAGTGTTTGAGTTCCGGGTACAGGAGCAAGAATAGCTGCCTGGGTGTTGGCTGTATATGAAAAGTGGTTATAGGGTTACAAAATTAACAGCTGTGGAATTGGAAGCTGCCCCTTTTCCAACCCTAAGTGGTAGTTGGAGTTCTGGTCACTTCAGCTGGATATCCCAGTTACAGTGGTTTGTCCTTTGATCTTTCCTCACTGCTAAAAAGTATGCACACAAGTATATATAGAACATACACAGGTTGTACTTACTCATGGCTGCCTGTCCATGTGGGCAGTTTTGTCCCTTGGCTGGAACATGGAGTTTAAAATGCATTCTGCTGTGTGAGGAGTTTCCAGTCTCAGGTCTCATCGAACTCATTGGATTGTGCTTTGCCATAAAATGTGATACAGAATTAAATTTATTTGGTCTGCTTTAAGGATGATATTTTCTTTTTTGTTTTGTCTCCTGCTGATGTTTCACCATAGTTAAAAGTGGTTTCATGACAGATACAGCTTTTCACATGTGTCCCCCTTTATTTCCTTCAGTCACGAGTTTTTGAACAATAACTATCATATCACAAATATGAAAGAAAAGATGGGTATTAAGAGAGTAGTCCACTGTTTAAACCTTTATTGCTGCTGTTTTTCAGCAATTATAATTTTGTTAAAATTACATGAGTTGGCTTAAAATGCAGGTAGAGGTCTACATCTGACTGGTTTGTTTTTGACAAAACCATATGATGAGTTGGCCATTTTAGACATTAAACTCAGTATCATTTCCCTTCTTTTCCAGTTGCTGCTGTAGTGCTATTCTATACAGCCCAAAGCCCACATAATATACCTCTGACTGAAGTCATTGGGCCAATATGGCTCATGTTGCTGCTTGGGACTGTGCACTGTCAGATTGTTTCAACACGAACTCCTAAGCCACCTCCCAGCACAGGGGGTAAAAGAAGAAGGTACAGTCTGTGTTAAAGTACTTTATAATTTAGGATTCGTAAACTACTGTAGGGAATGTAAAAAAATATCGGGGTTTACAGCCTGTGCTTTGCTAGAGATAAGAAATTACTGCTCTGTTTTTATGTGAAACTTCAAAATCGTGCTTAATTGGTGCTCCTTAACTTTAATGCATTGACTAGTTTGTGCATAGTTTTGTTTGTATTTTAATGCATTAAATACGACATTGTGTTTCAAAACAGTTCTCTGAATAGTGGTGGAGTGACAATGTTTATATTACTGCAAATTTAGTTTTATAACTCTGGCTAATGATCTGTGGGAAATATATGTTAAAAGAGATACTCTTGGAAATGTAGAATTTAAGTCTTCCAAGTACTCCACTGACTGTGGTTTGCTACAGTGAATTGTCCCATTAAAATGGGAAACACCACAGCAGTGAATTTTGTAGGTCTAAGCTTCTGATGATAAAATATATTTTGTGTTTAAGTATTATGATAATGAATGTGTCATGCTTAGTTTTATTAAATGGAGTTTATTGAATTGATATGACAAAGCTTTAGCAAAATACTTTGAAATCTTGCTTGTTTTTGCATGCTTAAACTGCTGAACACATTATAGAACTAGCAGATTGCACTTACAAAGCTACCTTCCCATTTTAATCTCTTCTGATGAAGGAAATTAAGGAAAGCAGCACATTTGGAAGTACATAGGGAAGGAGATGGCTCTAGTACCACAGATAACACACAGGAGGGAACAGTGCAGAGCTACGGTACAAGCACCTCTTCCAGTATTGGCGCTGTCTTCAGAAATATCTGGCATGCTGCTTTCTTTTTATCAGGGTTTGTATTTATTCAAGGCTACATATGTGTTAGAGATGCACTATCCCTTTTCTAATTAAGTAAATATTGATGTAATGATTAAACTTCTGTTGGTCTAATTTTTGCTCTTAAGAGCAAACTCATCTGAGTATTTGAAAATGGACTAATGTGTTGTTTCTTGACTTTTGCAAATGCTGATGCAATAATTTTGAAAAATTATTGAATTGTCTTAGAATAATTTGGATTGGAAAGAACCTTAAAACTCATCTAGTTTTCCCCTCTTGGTATAGGCAGGGACAGCTTCCTCTAGACCAGGTTGCTCAAAATCCCATCCAAAGTGGCCTTGAACACTTCCAGGGATGGGGCAGCCACAGGTTCTCGGGGCAACCTGCTCCACTGTCTCACCACCCTCACAGTTAATAATTTTTTCCTAATACTGAAGGCTAAACCTACCCTTTTTCCATTGGAAGACATTGCCCCTTGTCCTGTCACTACATGCTCTCATGCTCTTGTAAAAAGTCCCTCTCCAGCTCTGGAAGGTGCTCAAAGGTCTCCCTGGAGCCTCTTCTCCAGGCTGAACAACTCCAGTTCTCTCAGCCTGTCTTCACAAGAGAGGTGCTCCAGCCCTCTGATCATCTTCTTGTCCCTGGTCTGGACTCATTCCCACAGTCCCATGTCTTTCTCATGTTGGGGGCCCAGAGCTCAGCACGGTGCACCAGGTGGGATCTCACGAGAGCAGAGTACAGAATTAACTTTCAGTTAAATTATATTTGGTTGTGGGAGTGCACTGTGTAAGGTATCAGGAAGAAAACGAGTTTATTTTCTGAGTTTTAATCCAATGAGAAGAATTCAACTCTTTAATTTTACTTTATTGCATTACCTTCTTACCACTCCAAGATAATGCTTGTTGACCTCTGTCGCTGTCATTAAGTCAGACACTTTTTCTGAAGGAAAAGCCTTCAGGGTTCCAATAAACACAGCATTCGAGAGCTGGTTTGGAAATGATCAATCTGCTGATTGGGCTATTAAAAAGTTTTTTAAAAAACCCATTCTATAGCTGCATGTGCAAGATATGCTGTGCATTCAGCCTTTTGAGTGCTATGTATCAGCATTTATTAATAAGTGAAAATACACTCATAAAATGTATTAAAATTGAGAAAAGGGATAATGCAGGTCATTACATTGATGTTTTGTTATGCATGTTGCATTGTAAATACAGCAATGCTAATGTGTCTGTCATATCCGTGATCCGTGCTCTTAACCCTTGTAAAACTTAGCTTACATTCTGGGAGTATCTACTTGAAACCTTGGACAAGTTTTGAAAATGTTTAAAAATGGTGTAAGAGGAGAGTTTGTTTGACTTTTTCCTGTGTGGATTAAGCTCTCTTTGATAAACTGTGGGTCACAGTGATAGGCACCAGGGCTGTTCTTCGGTCTGTGGGCATCACTCTCTGCTATGTTTCAAGTGTAATCTTGTAAACTTTTGCATGTTTTCACTTTATTGAAGATATTGATCTGCAATAAGAAGAGTGTTGGAAGATTGATTTTTTTTTTTTTTTTTTTCTTTTCCTTTCCTGCTGTTGGGCTCAGAGTATTTTCAGTTGAGAAGGACTAAGTGGAGCTTATCCTACAGACTTGTTTAAACCATTTAATGAGAGATAGGGTGTGTATATATGTAGATGTTAAGCCTCCATGATGACTATTTAGTATATACAGTATCTTCAAAGGAAAAAGAGCACAGAGTGACTGAGAATGCTGTCAATGGCTCTTAGCCTGTTGTTACCCCTTCAATTGCAGAGGCACAGTTGTTTGTATGTCTAGAGCCATACAAACTTGTCCAGAAGAAAAATAACTTTTTTCTTTTTCCCCGAGAGAACATGCAGTTCATTTTCTTCATGTAATTTTTTCATGGTAATGGAAACAGTTTTGTCAGCACAATGGGAGTGGGGCTGGGAATGAGGAAGCAAGAGCACAGTGTGGAGTACATTGATTGCTTGGTGATGTTGCTTAAAAAAATTCTTGTAAAATCTCAGCCCAAGGAAGCTTCACAGCTACACCTGTCCTGTTTCTTAAGACATACTTGGAAACTCTTTAGATAAGCACATTATACAGAATGTCTCATTAGTGTTTATTTTCAGCAGTTTTTCACTTACATTAAGCTTTGACATACTATTTTCTGGAGTTTTAAGTATAGGTCATAAATACATGATTTCAAATTAACCTCAGAAAATAAATTCTCTGTGTTAGTGCAGGACCCTGTGTGCCTAGACATTTGTCTATGCTCAGATCATTGGTAATCTGGAACTGGGTATTCAATAAATATCCTTTAGAGTGGCAGAACTCAGTCTGACTTAGAATTCTAAACTTTAATCCAGCACCAAAATGATTTACAAAATACTACTGATAAGTTTTGCTGGAAAAGAGGGCAGTATTCAAACAGGTGATTTGTTCAGAAGGTAGTACTGATTTGGGACTTTGCTCTGCTTGTGTCCTTACTCCAGTGGAAACCTTGTAACTTCTCTGAAAGTTTTGCAGTGCGAACAGAGAGGAGAGTTTCTGTGATCAACCCCAATGAAAATACATTGAAAGAATACTTGAGAGTGCAAATCCACAGTCTTCCAGAAAATTTAACTCTTCCTCAGTATTTTCTGTGGCTAATACATGAATAAGAACGAAAGTCATTCTTGACTTAGCTTTTGCATATGTTCAAGCCTTTTAGGACTTTGTATTTATTCCTAGTGTTGTTTGTCTTGCTTCCATTTATAGCATAAAATTGTAAAAGTTGATTAAGGATGTATGTATGTATAATAATTCTAGAAAACTGTACATTTTTGTCAGCTAGGGATACATTGTTTGTTTGTTGCTCTTTTGTTTTGTTTTGTTTTTTAAAAACGTGCATGCACGAAAGCCTAACTTTATCCCAAATGTATGTTTTTGTGGCGTGAGGCTTACACTTAAATTTAGTGAGTCTTACAAAAAGATAGCTTTGGTTTCTCTGTTAGAAGCAAATAAAGACTTCAGGCAAGCTCCCTGATACTCAGAATAAGCCTTAGTTGATACCAGACAAGTAGTTTTGGTCTTGCAAGTTTAGACTTGAGTCTTCCAAGCTTTAGTTTCATATAAAATGTATAAAAACTTCTCAGATCAAACTTGGAAGAGTTGTCCCGTTAATCCACTCAAGTTTAGTAACTTGTGGAGGAAGTGTCTGTGACCGGATGTGTGTGTGATGAGAACTGCATTTACTTCTGCACTGTTAGAAAGAAATTTTTAAAAAGTGCTGAAAGAATATTTAATGAATTACAGATTGGCCTATCTGGATTCCTCTTTACTGCAGATAATTTAATATTAGTGCTACTTCCCCAGTACTCACAACTGGCCTTACTGAAACTTATTGTTTTGCAACGAGTTGCCACTGAAAGGCAGTTCCTTTGCTTTAAAAGAAATATAAATGTTAACTTTTTTCCTAGTTAGGGTGATGAAATGAGATTAAAAATGGGAAAGGAAGATGAAACACCGTAGTAACATTGTCTCTTCTCTTGATTATTTTGTTTGCCTTCCTTTATTCCATTATTGCATTTTGTCTGCATGCCATTATTTTGTAAGCTTAATTGGTCCTTTTTGGATTTTTTTTTCCTATTTTTTCCAGCTGTCCTTAGCCATTTTTTTGTGTTCAGGACTCCCCTTTTTATGTGGGATACTTTATCTTGGAAGGCATGTGAGGTGACTATCCAAATTCTCCCAATTTGTTTGATGTACATATTAAAGAGGAATTTAATCTTCTGTGTAATCCAAGCCCTCACAGAATGCCTCAGTCCTTAAAGAGAAAGGCAGTGCATATTCCCTCACAGGAGCACAAGATCAATTGAACAGATTCTTGATACTTCTGTGACCTGTGCCCAGTGTTCTACTTGTAATAAAAATAAAAAATTTCAGAAGCCTTATTTATAACACTCCTCTCTTGTCCTCTCCCCCCTCCTTCCCCACCAAGTGTTCTGAGAATCTAAAGAACAAAATCTAATTTACTTTGACAGTACAGAAGCTTAAGAGAAGACTAAAAGTTGGTAAGGTAGCAAGGTGCTATTCCTCTTCATTCCTTCATTCACTGCTCTTCCTAGTTTGGGAGTGTAATCCTCCAAATGTTTGCTTTGAGAGAGCCTTCTTCTTGCATTAGGTAGTCTTGCTGGTACCTCTTTTGTCTGGGAAAGGGCCTTGATTCTAGGGGATGTTATGGGAGACTATTCACCAGTGCAAGCAGTCTTAAGATTTTGTCCTTTAAAAAAACAGCTTAATTGGTGCGTTTGTAAGAAATACTGAAAAATGTTGTAGGAGTGTTACTGGACAATACAGAAAAGAGTAGATCCCCTTCTGTTTAGTAGAGTTGTCAGTAGCAGAGTGCATTCAAAACAACACCAAATATCGGTGTGCAGGGTACTAAACAGCATGTTTGTTTGCAGCTTCAGGAAATTGCATGCTTGCTTTGAATTAATAATTATTAAAGCAACTTCTGGCATACCTCTCTTTTTTTGTGAAGATGGAAGAGAGGAGTTTCTCATTCACATTTGAGGCTTGTGGTTCTTCTGTTGCCAAAGTTGCTGTGAAGTTTTAGTTTTAAACAGGTTTCCTTTTCTCTTCTTTCAGTGGCTAGTGATATACATTTCTTTCATACGCTGACAGGTTATTTTTTAACAATTTTAGGAAAGGATAATGGATATTATTTAGAAGAAGAAGTAGTTACAAATACGGCATCAAATGTTAGTATTGTTATATTGTGGGCATCATAGTAAAGCTTAAACATGGGTTGAGAGGAATAAGCAGGATTTAGACTGGGAAATAATTAAGAGAAAAATTAATTTAATACATGCATTTGTTTTAAATATAGATCTAAGAAAGCAAAAAACTCAATAGATAAATCCACTGAAACTGATAATGGCTACGTGTCCCTTGATGGGAAAAAGCCAGGCAAAGGCAGTGAAGAACCTGTGCAGGCCCACGAACGTCGGTGTGAAGTGATTCGGCCAGAAGAGACAGGGTGGAGCCCTATCACAGTGAGAGATGCCTTGAGCAACCACAGTCACCACAAAGTAAGTGTGTTTGTTGCTTTTTATGATGCTTTTGATGCATTTTTATCTATTTTATTCTTAAAAATATTTTAAAACTTAGATTAGTCTTAGGGTCCTGGGGCCAAAAATTACAGTGAGTTGTCTTATCATATTCCTGGCCTTTCCTTTTTCTTGTAGGAGGAACCTTAATGGTGTTTAAACATTATTTGATATTCTGTATTTCAGTGTACAAATTTAATTTGAGGATTTATATAGCTGTGCTTTATCTGTGGGTATTTCCTGACCAGGTAAACATTCTGTACCTTCTCTGATAGTCTGGGCATCTATGGTCTGTCTCTGTGCTACAATTGAACAAATTTTGGATTACTGACAATTTGTAATTTTAAGATGATTCTGAGCATTTGCCTGTGAATCACCTTCC
>VZTJ01005667.1:1326028-1421758 GCA_013397795.1 Orthonyx spaldingii | reverse complement strand
GAGCATTTGCCTTTGAATCCCCTCCCTTTTCCTTTTTTTTTTTTTTTTTTTTAAAAAATTGGTCTGTGTAGATGAGGAGAGGAGGATTTCCCTCCAAGTGAAATAGACAGGACTCTCTGTAGTGAGGAATAGGAATGAGAAGGAAAAATAGAATCATTACAGAATCATAGGAAGTTATCACGGAAGAAAGCAGAACTTTTAATTTGTCTGGGTCTTATTATATCCTGGATATCCTGTATTCAAAGTAACACACATTAATGACCTCACTATTCAATATGGAATCTCAAAGCACTTTATCCTTGTAAGAAGTGGTAAATGTTAACTTTGTACTGTAGATGTTGATCTTTCAATGTTATACTGTTACTTTTGGTTGGTTGGTTTGGTTTGTTCTTTTTTCAGATGTGGATACATTTTCTCTAAGCCTATCTTGACATGTTCAGTTTATGAAAAATCATATTTAAAATAAAAATGTCATAATCTTTCTGAATGTCATAATCTTTCTTGAGGCTAATGTGAACTAGGCCTTCCTTTGAATAAATGTTTGTTTTGATCTTACAATTTCTATTCCATAGATTCCTGCTCTGCCAATTACTTCTGAGTCTTGAAAATGCATTAATAGCTAGTTTAACTGAACACAGAATACCAAAGCTGTAGAAAGGAATTTGATTTCAGTAGCTGAGAACAAGACTTAGTAATATGACTCTGTGTATTACTGTATTTCTTGCACTAGGACACCCACAGGGCTGTGACAAATTTATCAGATGAAGTTTCCAGTGAGGAAGGGCCTGACCCTGGCTATTCTGTGCGTCGCAGTGTCGATCGCACTTCTAGTGACTGCACACTCCGAAACAGGAAATCTCACCATTATAAGAAACACTACCCTCTGGAGGTATGTTCATTTCTATTGCTTCTTGCCTGGGAATTCTTGAAACCACTTGACTTCTTATGGAGTAGGTATGCTGGGCAAGCAGCTTATGTGTGCTTGATTGCTGGCTGGAGTTAAACTGTGACATTTCCTCAAATGTTTTTATTTTCCTGTATTGGATTTTAGGAGTCTGTAAATTGGAAGTTATGCTAGTGAAGAACAGAGATTTTTGTTTTTGTTTAATGACAGTGTTTAAGAGGTTGTAATGTAGTTTCTTTGAACTTCATCCTATTTTTCAATTTTTTATAAGGAGCCTAAAATATGTTCTGTAGATATTGCATCAGGTTATGATGACTCTGTTGCTGTCTTGGGAACACCAGGTATCTCCTCTGGAAATTTCCTTTATTACAGAAACAGTAGTAATTGGCAAAATGCAAGTTTTCAGCAAGGTACTGCTCCTGCTTCTCTCCATTTTGTATTTTGGATTCACTCACTTTCGTGTGGAGAAGTCTGATTGACGCTGAGTTCTCATTTCCCTGTGTTTGTTGAAACAATAATATAAAATCTTGTAATGAAATTTTAACAAAATTGTTAATGCATAAAAATACTGAAATTTTAAGAGACTTGATGACATTACATCTTATAATAAGGGATTTCATAGATTCCATATTAGCAGAATCTTTTAGTGTAAGGACTCAGGCATTGAAAGAGAATGGGATATCTTATTGTGGTTTTGTTTATTTATTCATTATTTTTTAAAATTATGCTATTTTGCTAATGATATGCAACTTCACAGATTTGGAACACTTTTTAAAGGCTGTTTTAATGTTTTTTCACTAAGGCTGAGAAAAGAGAGTAAGGAGTAAAATCAACACTGACAAAAGTCCCCTGACAGATGAGTTTGATAGGCAGAGTCTCATGAGTAAACTCTGCTTGATATGAGAAGAGTGTCTTGGAAGCATTCAGATATTGCCTACTCTGATTGCAACTGCAAAGCCTTGAAGTTGATACTTTGCATGAAAAACGTTTATTAGATAATCTATTCTTTCATTCCTCTCAGACTTTGGTTAAAAAGATCCAGAATGTTAATTGATTTAAGTGTTTAATGCCTTATGCATGTGTGGTTTGTGATAACAGCACTGTTCTTTTCATGTTACAGAAGATGTCCCTTCCCTGTGTGCTTGTGCAGCCCTAGTGCTTCACAAGAGAAAGCAGAAAGACACTATTACGCTTGATTTGTTTTTCAGCTTAAATACATTTTCTCTTGCATAAAGTGCTTCAAAGCTAGGGAAGAATGTGTAGATCCCTTCAGGAGCTAAAGAGACAAAGTGTGATCCACGTTTAGCTCTGGCAGTACTGCTTTGCACTTGTTCCCTGTTCACTGATCTGACTGATGCAATGAAAGAGGAAGCTTTTCTTTCTTGCTACCAACTCGCCTCCCCCACACCATTACAAAGGAAATGAAACAATGGTTTTCGAATCAGTGAAAGCTTTCTTTGTATTAAAAAAAATAAATTAGTGAAGTCAGTGGATATACTCTCAAATTCTGCCCTACACTTTCTTTTATCTTCATGTGTACATGTCTACTTAATTGTTGTCTGAGCAAGTTTTTTTTATTCTTCTTACTGTATTAACTTCAGGCCTCAGTGGTACCCATAAGTGACTGCCTTCTATAAATATCTTCTTTTTTGCTTTTTAAGAAAAAAAATACTTCAGACTTCCTGCATTGATGTTACCCCTCACTTTGTAAAAGATGGAGAAAAAGTTCAGACCAAACTTCTAAATACTTCTTTACAAAATGGTTTACATAAAATGTATTCAGCATGGTTTTCAGAAAGAATGAAGAACATTTCTTGAGATAGTAATGCACTATGAATCACATTAAGTTAGTATGTCTGCTGAAACGTTGCTTAGGGTTTTTTTCAGTGTAAAAAATTGTGTGTGTTCTCAAGAGAATTTAGTAGAAAGAAAAAGGTTTGTGTTAAGAGGGAACGGAAATTGCAAGAGGATGGCAATGAGTAGGCTGGTACTGCTTTTAATACTATACCCCTGTCCTGCTGGAAATGGATTCTGTTTATTGTGGAAAGTAGCTTAAACTCTGCATTGTTGTTTTGAAGGCAACAGCAGATTGTTACATGTGTATGCATTGGGAGATTTGAACGTCCCAAACTTAAGATTTTTCTTTCTTTATCTAAGTTCTAGGTAAAATTTGAGTTGACAAAGGCAGACTTGTTTATCAAGTAGAGTTTGTTTAAAATAATTAAAATTTTATGTATAACTGTGCAGATTACACATAAACCTGTCATTAGCTGTGTGTACCATTGCTTATTTTTCCTCTCTATACCTGGTACATTACTGTCTTCAAACAAGCTCACTGTCTTTGAGAAGGTATGTTAGTAGTAACAATGTGATTTTAAGGGACTTAGAGCATCAGTTCCTCAGAAGTTTGAGCTATAGCTGAAACCTGTGGCTTGATAATTGCTGTTAAATTCTAAACTAATGAGTTCTAAAAACCTGTGAAGTCGTTATTTCCTTTTAATAATGAGTATGATTTGATTCTTCCTTATGTGACCCCCCTCCCCAAAAAAGCAGGGGCCGTGGACTGTTGCTTTTTGGTACAGTATCTTAAAATGTGCAACCTCTTGGACACACTTGCAATAAACATCCAAATCTTTCTGATGAGAAGGATAATGGATTAGAACCTGAAAATCCAGATAAACACAGATTCACGAATTTGAACTTTGTAACTTGTCTGCCAGGAAATGATGTAGAATAAAACAGCTGCATTAATTCCAGTGGATATTTGGGTTTCAGGATACACCTAAATCAGGTACAAGCTGCAGTTCTCGGTGCTCAAGCTCCAGACAAGACTCTGAGAGTGCAAGGCCAGAGTCAGAAACTGAAGATGTGCTGTGGGAGGACCTCTTACACTGTGCTGAGTGCCACTCATCCTGTACCAGTGAGACAGACGTGGAGAGCCCTCAGGTGAATCCGTGTGTGAAGAAAGAATACAGAGATGACCCATTTCATCAGGTTGGTATCCACCAGTTTTGGTTTTTCACACTACACAGCAGCTCAGTGTTATCTCTCATATGGCACAGAAGGCCTGGGACACAGACCAGTATTAAATGGAACACAGCCAAAGTGGTTTGATGGAACTAAAACAAGGAAAACTTGATTCCTGCTACTCAGTCATTAATTTGTCAAATGATGAGGGTATGACAATATAACAAAACAGACTATAGAATATTTGACTGTTTGAATCTTAATTCTAGTTTAGGGCAAGTACTGATGGATTCAAGTTTTCTGTGTGATAGGTGGTTCTGTTTGGCTGTTTATTTTTCTGGTTTGTTTGGGGTTTTTTCCCCTTTTTTTTTTTTGTTTGTTTTGTTTAATTTTTTTGTTGTGTGGATTTTGGAGGATTTTCCCTCCCTTTGTTTTAAATCTAGTAGAATTGCTTTTTATAAGCACTTATCAGACATCTTTCTGTTTGCTTATTTAAAACTGTATATATAAGAAAAGCAAACAAAAGGATAACATATGCTTTATGTATATGTATATATATATGATATTATGTGTGTATTATAGATGTCTAAATTCTATTCAGTTATAATTTTTTTTACCTTAATAATAGTGGTTTGGATTTCAGGCAGCCTTGTCTTTATTTTCAGTTCTTTATGCTTGCATTCCATAAAACACTAAGCCTTGGAGTAGTGAGTTGAATTACAGTGTATATATATTGACTTGAGGATTTATATTGACTTGAGGATTTATATTGACTTGACCAGTTGAGAATTTTTCTGTTTGATTGCAGATTATAAATTTTTGAGTTTCAGCTCCTGGTGTTGATGCTCCCCCTAGAGGGAGAGCTTGAAAAACTGTGGTTAAGAAAAACCTGCAACAATTATTTGCACTGTTTTAATAATATAAATCATTTTTTCTTCATCCAGTGGAAATAAGTAGGGAGGTAATTGAGTACTCAGCAGGTTACAAAGATTTCAGATCAATACTTATAAAGCAAGTGATAAAATGATAAAAAAGCTTTTCTTTTAATCAATGATAATGAAAATCTAAAAATAATAGCATGCCCTTGCCCCTGCCAGCACCACCACTTCCAGCAATGTGATGCACATGGTGCCAGGTGACTGAAGTTGAAAGCAATTTTAATCTCCTGAATGGAAGTGGAGGGAGACAGGGCTCAGGAAAGTAAAGAAATGGCCACAGCAGAACTTGTCACTTCAACATTTTTCCATATCCTTTAGTTGTCCCTTGGCTCTGAGGTTTGAGAAAAAAGTCCCTGAACTCTAAGTGCATTCAGAAGATTAACCTGGGATTGCTTGGCTCCTGGAGCTGCCTGGATTGATTAGACAATCAATACTACTGCTTTCTGAGTCTGGCCAGATGCAGTTTGCACAGGGCAATCTTTATCCATAACAAGGATCATTAAGAGCAAATAAAAAAAAAATTGTTTCCTTTAGGCTTAACCTGAGAAGAGCGCTTTTCAGAGTGTTAGAGGGAAATAAATAATAAAAAAAATCATTAAATATGTCAGAATTCAAAATTACTGATAAATAGAACTTTGTTTTCATATTTCTCTCTTCTTTGATATGTTTGAGTGGAAAAGAAGCCAATAAATCCTTAATCACATTAACTCATCCCTGTTAGAAAATGGAGTATGGAGAAGGAGAGATTTCTGTTCTCACAGCTATTTCTTGAAAAAGGAGAGGATGATTTTGAGGAATGAGGTTAACACAGAGTAGAAGTAACTGCTATATATCAATATTTGTGTCAGTCTAAAGTGTTTTGGTTTGTTTAGGTTTTTGTTGTTGTTGTTAGTATATTGCTGACAAAGGCATATTGACATGAAAATAGATTTTTAATTCTGATGGAAGATATTCCTTGTCTTTCCCAGAGTCATTTGCCTTGGATCCACAGTTTGAATCCAGGACTAGAAAAAATAAGTGCAATTGTATGGGAGGGTAATGACTGCAAGAAAGCAGATATGTCTGTGCTTGAAATCAGTGGTATGATAATGAACAGAGTGAGTATTTGTTTTATTTTATGCAAACATTGTATTTAGAAGTGTAAGCACTATCACTATCACTATCAAGCTTTGTTTATGGTTGGGGATTTTTTGGAGGTTTTTTTTGTTTATTTGGTTTGATTTGCTGTGGATTTTTAAATTTGTTTTGTTGTTCATGTCATTGTTTAAGTATCTGTTATTCACATCATTGTTCTATATCTGACATCATTCTGATTTTGTTGTTCCTACCACATTAAAGAGCCACCAGATCTTCATTGTTGGGACAATAAAATGTGTTTGCATTGTTAGGTGCTTGCTCACATAGCTAACCTCAGTTTTATTGATCCATGCTGTGAATATTCGTGTTTATCTCCTTGATTTCAATGAACAAGTAATTTATTGGGTTAGGAAAATACAGGTCTGAGTGTCTGGATGCGAAAGTTAGGATTGGAAAAGAAAGCTTTCCTCTTTAGGAAGCAAACCTGTAGGAGGATGAGTGGGATCTTCTCACTAGGCCTCCCTCCTTTTTCCAAGTACTCCTCTTCAAAAAACAGTTGGAAAAGCATTTAATTGATGTTGTGCTCTTTTTCAGTATAGACAACGTGGGTAATTTGTAGAGTTGGTCATAAAATCCAAGCATAGCTTTAGAAAACTCACTAGTTCTGACAAGTTCACACTCTCTCCAACTTGTTGAAAAGCAGCATAGTCATAAACCTGGTTCTGATCTCTGCCTGAGTCAGAGACTTTACAGGTTCAGATGCAGTACACAGCAGGGATAAACTCAGCAAGCCATAGCCAGCACAACACAACTCCAGTCCTGTCTGCACTCTAAACACTTTGATTCCACTAAAAGGGATACAACCTAAACCAAAACAGAAATAGGAGCAATATACAGGATCTTGCAGCACAGTCTGATTGGCCCATTTGGCTAATTCAGCATTCAGTGAAGTTTTAATGCAGGAATATGCACTGGAGTTTAACTGCAATGTTTTACTGGCGGGTTTTTTAATGACTTGTCTTATTTGGCTTCTGTGCATTGGGTGCTCTTTGAGGACTTCCTAATTTTTTAATAGTAAAATGGGATGATTGGTTGAAGTTTTCATAAAATTTACCAGATTGTAAAGTCTTCTTTGTGCTAAAATTAAAACATTAATATTTTGTTTATTGTGTTAATGACAAAATCATTCCCAAATTAAATATATACCTTGTTTTCTTTTGTTTTTAGGTGAACAGCTATATACCAGGAATTGGTTATCAGCTTTTTGGAAATGTCATATCTTTAATCTTGGGTTTAATGCCCTTTGTCTTTCGACTTTCCCAAGCTAAAGACTTAGAACAGCTAGCTGCACACTCTGCCACTGAGCTTTGCATGACTGCATTTGGATCAGATGGAGACGTTCTGGTTCTCTCCATGGTTATCATAAGCTTCGTGGTCCGGGTGTCTCTGGTGTGGATTTTCTTTTTTCTGCTCTGTGTAGCAGAGAGAACGTACAAACAGGTATGAATAGCAAACCAAGAGACTTCATCTGAAGCAAACCAAGGTCTAATGGTTGCATTTTTTGACTTTGTGGATATTTTAAACTTGTTTTCTTCAGCATGCTATGAGTCATAGATCAGTGATGACAAACACTTCAGTGGGCTTACGTATTAGAAGGTGACTCAGTTCCAGTGGACTGAAGTCTCTGTAGCTAAAAGGGGTTTTTTGGGTGGTTTTTTTTTTTTCCCCTGGAGAAAATTTCTCAGGGAAAACTGGCTCAATGCATTAACCCAATGCTTAGTCACATCCCAGTTTGTCTCAGGTTTCTATAAGGAATAGTTTCAGGAAAAAAATTGTATAAATATCCAGTGTATTTCATTCAAAGCCTTTAGATTAATTCATAGAATCACGGAATGGTTTGGGTTGGAGGGAACTTTAAAGATCATCTACTTCCAACTTCCCTGCCATGGACAGGGACACCTTCCACTAGACCAGGTTGCTCAAAGCCCCATCCAACTTGGCCTTGAACATTTCCAGGGATGGGACATTCAAAACAGTTCTGTCCATCCCTGGCCAAGGCCCTGGCTTCGTTGTTAGATCAGTTCTGTGGCTGGAGGTGGTGAGAGCTGCTCTCTGAAGTAATACACAATTGAAACTCCAGAGAAGAGCCTTACTAGCTGCAGAACATAAATACTTCCTGGACTGCAAAAGAAACATTTTTACACTTTCTGTTCTTGAATTATGGTCAAAATACAGGATGTAATACAGTAGACTAGAATTAACCAGTTTCTAATAATGATTTCTGTTGAAAGGAACTCCTGTGGTGTAGGTGCTCTCTCATGCAAATGATTGGCAGGTTTGGGGTTTTTTTGCCAAATTTTAAGAGCATAGCAGATCTGTTGTCTACAATTTGAAGAAAGGAACTCAAAGTGTAGCTAAATTTTGTTAATCATTAGGATATGGAGGCTTCTAAAATGTTTTAGTGTATTTTCTCTTTTTAATGATATGCTACACTTATTTCTGGTTTATATTAACATATTTTAATTTACACTGGTATGTTATACGTTACTTTGACATATTTAGTGAAGCCTTTGCTCGTATTTTTTAGTAGTTCTGAAAATCAATTAACAGTTAAGGTAATTTCTTTTTCTTCTCTGCAGAGGCTACTTTTTGCCAAACTTTTTGGTCATCTAACATCTGCCAGAAGGGCAAGAAAATCAGAGGTTCCTCACTTTCGCTTGAAGAAAGTGCAGAATATCAAAATGTGGCTTTCTCTCAGGTCCTATCTAAAGGTAAAATAATATATATTTTTGCTTTAAGAAGATTTTAATACATTTAAAACATTTTAAAATAATGTATATTTATGTTCTAACATAAAGTATCTCATAAGTTGCTGATGGAAAGTTGGTATTGTAGTCTATTTCTTCCTCTGCACTTACCATTGGTGCATATGTCCCATATATGCTTCATTTTAGTGACTCTGGGCCAGCAGTGCCTGCAGGCAGACAGATTTTGAGAAAGTTAATGTTTGGTGTTCACCTTGGATTAAAGTACAATTGTGTTCAGAGTTGGAGTCTTGCCTTAGTAATGCCAGCTGTAAAGTCATGGTAAAAAGTGACCACTTGTAGTCTAATACTGACTATTATCTTATTGTAAGAGTCTCATCAGTTGGTGTCATTAACACAAGGAATTTATAAAGCAAGACAGTTCATGTGTATGTGTGCTGTGACTGTATGCATACCAGCTAAAGCTAGAAATTATGTCCAAGTATTATACCCAAGTAAGACATTCTGATCCCTGAAATCTCCTATCAGTAGCTTTTACTAGCAGGAAAAGGTTTATGAGAACATTAAGGAGTTATGGTGTGGCGGCTGGAGAACATGGTAAGCAGGGACTGCAAGCAAACAAAATTTAGTGTGGTACTATTGATGGCTTGAAAGGAGGATAGGATAGCATCACTTGGATAATAGAATGGAGTTTTGGTGTTTTAAACTTCTGCATATGGCAGCACTCCTGGGGAGACAGTGTCTTCCCTTCTTGCCTCCTATATATTCCACACCTGTATATTCTACCTTTTCCTGTGCAACCAGGAACATTGGTATAACAATGTAGCTAACAAAGAAGTGCTCAGAGGCAGGTGCAGAGGGAACTGACCCAACTAAGAAAGGACCAGTGAAGAACAGTGTGATTCTAACTAGTTATGCTAAATAGCAGTGCTGGTTGGGTGGGCTTTCACTCACATGTGCCTATCCTGTATTTTCAGCGTCGAGGTCCTCAGCGCTCAGTGGATGTAATAGTTTCATCTGCCTTCCTCCTGACTATCTCAGTTGTGTTTATCTGTTGTGCACAGGTGAGGAAATGTTACTTGTAGAGAAACAGCCATGACTTAAATAGTTTTTAAAACAGTTTTGAGTGCCTTTTGCATGATGATTTCTGGTTAGAAGACCCCAGTGGAAAAACAGTAATAGCTGTTACAGCTTTTCAAAATGGAGCTCCATTTTGTATCATTCACTTCATCTCCTTTAGAATATTTTTCTATAATACCTAGAGAAACTTATTTGTAGCAACAAATTAGAGGGCTGGGTAATCGCCAGTGGTGTGGAGTCTAATGAGGACAAGTGGTGGATTCTGCACAATGTGATTGTTGGGGTGTCCAGTGCAGGGCCAGGCGTTGGCTCGATGATCCTTGTGGGTCCCTGCCAACCCAGGATATTCTATGATATCACTGTTATTTTTAAAATCTGTGTTCTCCTTCATTTTCCATTGTGGTTTTTGGAACACTTTTTCTTTTCCTTCATAACATTTTGCGTCAAGACACACTTCTGCAAAGACAGTTGATACTGACCTTAGTTGGTGCTTTTTGTGAGAAACAGGCTTGTTGCCTATATTTGCCTGCCCTCTAGTGGAAAATCTTTTAGTAAGCAAACCTGTGTTTGAAGAAGATTTCTCCTGCTTAAGATTTGTCTTTGAGATTCTGTTTCAAAATACAGGGGATCTTCTGAGTGGCTTCTGGTTGTATTTTCTTGCCAATTTATAATTACTCTATTGTGTTTGCCTAGTAGCTAACTATAAGGATTTTATTAAGAATGTGATTTACATAAAATTTAGTACCTGTGAGGGTGCATTTTGTTTTTTATCCCATGTAGTGCCTTTACGAGTTTGAACAAGAGTTTAAAATTGTCTTAGAGTATATTTTTAATTTATCTTTTCTCAGACCTCATGTCTTTGATACAGTGTTGATTTAAAATTACGAGTCAAATTTCATAGGCCTAAAAATGTTCCTAAAAACCTAAATATATTTATTACTGGGAAATGTTTCTTGAAGTTGTGGAGATATGTAACTATTTTTTTGTATTGTACAAAATAATGTAATCATTATTTCAAATTAAATTTTGATTTCTTTTCTCTTTTGTTTTTCAGCTACTTCACATGCATGAGATTTTCCTTGATTGTCACTACAATTGGGAACTCGTAATTTGGTGCATTTCACTAACTCTTTTTCTCTTAAGATTTGTTACTCTTGGATCTGAAACAAGTAAAAAGTACAGCAATACCTCAATACTACTTACTGAGCAGGTGAGGATTTGTATAGACCCATATTTTTATATCTAAACAGCTCATTCAATCTGGTAGGTATCGGGCCTTGGAGATTTATTAAAATAGTTTGGATTAGGGTGTTAATTATGGGGAAGTGAAGCAACACTTTGCAACCAAAAGTTCGGTTTCTGAGATAAATGTTTGACTTTATCCCAGCTTGTGTTTAAGTGAGTGGGCTTAGAGGTACTGTCTCCTTTGATATAATTTAACATCTAACAGAACACAAACATAAAAAGTAGTTTTTTAAATAGGAAAAAACCCCCTGGAATCTCAGTGTTGGATGGGTTAGTAAAAGATCTGAAAATAAATTTGCCCTCTACGAAGGGAGTTGCTGTTTCCAGTCCAATACCTTAGGACTGCATGGTTGCATGGATTACATGTAGCCTCCTCTAGACTCCTTGGAAATATTTTTTTTCAATCATCTTTCAGGCTTGGCTTTGGGTTTATGTGTGTTTCTTCTCAGGAATGTTCTGGTTGATGTTTGTACTTCAGACTTCCCTCTCTGCTCTACCTGGCACTGCTGATATTTTTCTGAGCTAAACATGTTAAATGAGTGTCAGGTTAGAAAGAAATCTCTTCCTTCTTAAGTTTCACACTGGTACAAAACAACCTATTCAGGGCAAGGTAAGCAGGCAGTTCCAGAAACCTTCGCAGGTTTCCGACAGAAAATGTGTTAGAGTAGGACGATAAAATCTTCCAAACTCTGCATCCCAAAGTTGAGATGTGAGGCCTGTGACACATGGTAGAGATGACTGTGTGCATATTTTGCTCAATGAAACTACATTCTGCCTTTACTAAAGATGATGAGGCTGGACACTGAGAAGCCAGACTGCCCCTCTGCCTTGTCTTGAATGAGATAGTTTGCACCAGTCTGAAACCTCTCAGAGTTCCTGAGCCTGGAGAGCTTTGCATGGTTCTGTTGATCCTCAGAGTACAAATAACTGAATGTCCCAGTGAAGTTTGTCTGCTGTTCCTGGAATGAAAATGAGAGAAGTGTTTGGGATAAGGATTGGAAAAATGCAGAGAGCAAGGGGAGAGAGATTATCAAGCTTTTATTTTGCTTTCATAGGTTTCTCTACTATGCTTTTCCTGTGAGTCAATGTTTGAACGTTTTAATCTAGCATGGATATCAAAAGAAACACTCCCTGTATTTCCTCAGAACTGAAAGAAGTGCTATGTCATCAGACACTTCACTTTGCATTGAATCCAGCTTATCCTGGTATAAGTCTTTTTCCTCAAAAATGCCTGAGAGCTTTATGAAATGAAAACTGAAATAGAATTCACAGTTGTTTCTCAGAAAATTAAAAGGATACACTTCAGCCTGGGTGGAACTCATTTTAGACTGGTTTCATTTGCTGCAGCTGGGCACTACAGCATATTTACAGTGTTCTTGAGACAGACTCATAAAAATCTGACATTTTGGCTTTTCAAGAGAGGTCAAGCTGAAAAAATTGACTGACGTTCACTTTATCTAAAAAAGCACATCTGCTCCAGTGTCCTGGAAAATGACACACTAGAGTTATTAGGCTTACTGAGAAGAGAACAAAGCTGAAAACAAACAGGATAGTACAGCAACAATAATGAAAAAAGAAAAATTAGTCTTAACTCCCAGATTCAATTTAAATGCTCCACAGATAAGATGAAGTTTCAGATTCTACTTTTGCCTGCGAAATTCCAGGCACTTCTGTGTGCTTTATAGTCAATCTATGAATTTCATGATTAGGAGTCATGATGGGAAACTAAAAGGGATTTTTTGACTGTATGCTGCTTGGTTGTAATTTTTCAGGTCCTTCTGAAAGTGTTTTTTATTGGTCTTGTAAATCTGTGAGTGAAATAGAATGGATGATCTGACCAGAGTTGTCATTTTGCCAGTTTTGAGTCTCAAAATAGGTGTTGTAGATGGCTGTGCGTACACACTCCTCTCCTGATGCCAAGTTTGTTATTGAAATTAAGGACATAATAATAGCTGTGTAAAGAGATTTGAATTTTCAGAGTTGCTAATTAGAGCCTTTATTCTTAATTTAGTCCTGCTTATAAATATTGAATTGTTGAAATCAGTAGTTTTATATTTAAAGATTGGAATCTCTTTGCTTCTGAAAGCATAATTTTAGTTTAAAATGCAATAATAATTGATAGTTCAGGAGCTTAATATGTCTTGGAATGCATTAGGCATAGGTTTTGATTTTTAACCTCTGTAAGAAACTTGCAGTGGTCTTTTTAGGGAGATGTGATAATATTCAGTTACTTGTTTTAGATGTCTGTGACCCTTATTTCAGTAACCACCATAGAACAAGGTGGTTAAATATATCATAGCATCATACAGCATGCCTTCCCTTCTGTAGTCAGGTGTCATCTGAAGGGCTACGTCAGCACGTTGCTAAATTGTTCATTTTGTAGTTTGAAGGTTGTCATCCTAAAACAAAAAGTTAGTGGCTTTTCAAGCCATTTTTTTCCTTTGATTTGCTTTTGTTATACAATAGGAAAGAAAAGAAACTTAGCCTTTGTCTGATCTAGGATATCAAAGATAGGTTGTTGGAGAATGAAAACTGATGTTTCAAAATTGCTAAAAGGCCAAAAGAGGGCTGATTTGAACTCTTAACTTTCTTAGAAATAATGACTTTAAAAAGTCTGCATCACAGAAGTATTGAAATGTTCAATATACTGTTCTCCTACAGCAATGAAGAGTTTAATAATTTTTCAGATATTTCAAGGCACTGGAAAGATTGATTTTTCTGCACTAAAGGTGCTCATGAAATACTAAATTACACTAGAGTCTTTGAAAAGGAATTGTACTTTAGCAGAATTAGGTTTTAGCATCTCATTCTGTTCAATACCTTTTGAGGATGTTAAGTCTTGTAAGGTCTGCCCACTAGTATAAAAGCCTTCTGGGGATGAGTTGTCAAACCTCAGGCAACCCTTGAATGAGGAAAAGAAATTATGTAAACCTTACCTATGTTGGTGGTTTTTCTTGCCTAATTTATAGATCAGACTAAACTTTAAAGTTGGTGCTATAATAATGTCAAATGTAATTTGTTATATCATAAAGCATTTTATTTTCCTATGGTGCTGAACCGGTACGTGTTCTTGAATATTAAAAAGGAAACAAAAAATTTGCTTGCTTGCAGAAATGTCATTGCAGTTTTGTCATATGGCTGCTGAGTAATCACATTGTTGAAATATTAAATATTTCCAAAATAACTTCTTTAAATTCTGAGTAGGTAGTGATACTTGTGTTTTTGTTTTCAATCAGATAAACTTGTACTTGAAAATGGAGAAAAAGCCTAATAAGAAGGAGGAACTGACACTAGTGAACAATGTTTTAAAGCTTGCTACTAAGTTACTGAAGGTAAGAATTAAAATAGTATCCCCATATTATAAAAAAGAAGTAGAATAGATTGGTTAAAAAGTCACTTGTGTGACTTCTCCAGGCAGCAGGGTGTGCTTTGGTTTAAATTTGCCCCGTATCTCTTTCACAGTGATGCTGCTTGTTCATACACTGCAGTCTGTTATGTTGCTGTCATTGTGGATTGCAAATTGTTGTTACATCCAGTAAGTTTTATTCTTTAGCTGTATGTTAGCAGTGTGAGAGAAGGTACTTCAGGGTGGACAATATAATGAATACCTGAGAAATAAATGATGCAATTTTACTGTCTGTTTTGAGTGTCAATGTAGTGGTGATTTAAGACCTTGTGGCCTCACTCTACCACCCACTGAATTCCAGTCCCTTAGCCTGTTGATTCCCCTGGGCCAGGGAGCAGCCCTGAAAATGAAGCTAAAATTGGGTTTAATTTGGCCAGCCAGTAGCTGAGATCAGAGGATTTCTTCTGGTTAGATGAGTAATTGTCCCCACCAGCACACCTTGAGCAAGGTGTGTGCTGGTCCCCTCTTCTCTAGAGGGATGTGCAGCACTTTCCATGGGAGGACTGACGGAGTCAGCAAGGACTCAGAGCTGACAGAGCAACAACTTAGAGTTGTGCTGCAGCAATAAGGAGAGCCTAAGTCAGTGGCTGAGTCCTGGTGTAGGAACAAGGGGCTGTGCAAGGCTTTTGGGACCTGGTTGTGGAGCAAACAAAAAGTGTTCTCAGTGCATCAGGTGGTCAAAGGACACTGGATGCAGAAGGGTTATCTGGGTTCAAGGAGGGTCTGGACAAGGACAGACAAAGCCCAACAGGTTCAGAGCATCATCTCATGAGCTGAAGTGTTTGTGTGCTGTGAGAACATGGGTGGGTTGGATGCTGATCAACTCTTGGTCTGAGTTGCTTCCGTTTTTTTCGTGCTCTTTTTAGTGTTTCAAAAACAGTGTTCGTGTTTTACTCTTGCCAGAAGTGTATCACTCACAGCCTTTTTCAGTGGGGGACTTGGCTTTTGTGGCACAAATCCCAGACCCAGGCCATCACTTAGTTACTGTGAGAAAATACTCAGAAATGAGATTGCCACCTACTATGAGCTTTAAATAAATTCTTGGTAGTTAGTGATCAGTGCAATTATATACTTCATGCCCAGTAGCTAAATAGGGTTGGGGTTTTTTTAATTTGATTTTGGGTGGTTTTGATCTTATTAAAGTCTAGATTCTGTTGAATGTTCTTACTGTTTTCTTACAAAATTGGTAAGATGAATCCAAAATCTAAAAACATTTTCCTTAAAGAATTTCTCTGCTGTCCTTCTTAGAATCATGTCTTTTGTATCTTTTGTATTTGCAGCAGAGATTTATACCACATTACATCTAAGTGAAAAGGTTGTTCATTCTTATTTCACCTTTTTGAAAGAAGAATCATAGCTTTGAAATTCTTCTTTTTGAAGAAAGGGTTTATAAGGCCTTTTTCAAGGTCCAGGATGTAAAGCAGGAGAGGGATGAAGATGAATTTAAAGCTAGAAAATATAAATGACCAAAGCAGTGATAGTTGGTAGACTTTATATAATCCACTCTTATATTTTAAAACTCCTTTTTCCTTCCTTTATTTGGTGTATTTCTAGGCCAGAAAAGTTTGGGTGACTATATTAACACACCAGTAATTGAAAGTTGGTGAAATAGCTTCTTTGTTCAAGTTTTGTTGCAGATTAATTTGGGCTAATCTTTTGTTCCTTCCAATAAAGAAAAAAAATAAAATATTGGCAATCTAGTGATTATTAGTATTTTTTTTTCTTTATCATCCCTTTCTGCCTATGTTGATCAGTATTTAGTCTCAAAATTAATGGAAAAGGAAGGAAATTGCAATAGGAAAGACATTTTTGTTAATTTTCATAGTCGTGAGGTAGTCTTCTGTCATTATGGAAAATATTTCTTTTGTTATTTTTTGTGGTTCTGCTGCTTGTCCGTTCTTTTAACACTGAAGGTGATTTCTGGAAAATTATAAGAAATTCTAAGCTGGTGGCACCTAGTTCTTTATTTTCTTGGCTTCATGAGCAAATTGGCAGATTCTGTGCATGGGTAGCCTCCAATTGTTTGAAGGGTTATTTAGACAACAGCAGTCAACAGTCAGTTAATGTGATGGATATTTTCCTGGACATTGTGTTTTATGTGCAGAATGATAAGAGAATGTTTTACTCCACTGGGACTTGAAGATTTCCTAAAGTATCTAATATTGCTTAATGCATATGTGACCAAAACCCCCTTTGTGTCTTTTTTGGCTTTTAACGATGCTGTTGTTCTGCATTATCAGGAACTGGACAGTCCCTTTAGGTTATATGGGCTTACAATGAATCCACTGCTTTATAACATCACCCAAGTTGTCATCCTGTCAGCTGTTTCTGGTGTCATCAGTGACTTGCTTGGATTTAATCTAAAGGTAAATACTTGAGAAGCATAATTTTTTTCACCTTGTTGTCATAGATTAACCCTTACATATCCACCTTTACATATTGTAGTATAGTTAATTCTCAACTGGGCTAACTAGAAGATTTATTGCTTGAAAACAGTTATTAAATTATTAAACTAAAGCTATATCAGAAGAGTAATGATGTATTTGTCAGAGCAGCCCTTTAAACTTTTTTTTTTTCATTTTGTGGCTTTGTAACTTCATTTAGAACATTTAATCACAGGACTTCTTAGACATAAATACAGAGACATTTGTACACATACATACAAAGCCTTCCTTAACTGTTCTTCATATCTCAGATTTGATTTCTCTCTTTAATTCGTCACTGTTGACTTTGTAGCCCTTTAAGGGAGGCAGACAGAGCAGGCTGTCCTTGTCTTGCACTGCAGTGAAGTATTGCAGTAGCAGTGGTATTGCTGTGACCAGTTCTGCAGTGTTGGTTTGTCACTGCTGAAGGACTGTCCCCTTAGATCCTTCTCTCTGGCCTCCTCTGAACTGCAAACTCTGGAAACTATTTCAAGATTCAGGTTATGAGGCACAAGCTTGTAGTTGTCACAAAGCCCTTTATTGGCCATTAAGTTTGCTTACATCTGTCTTTTTGTTGTTAGAAGTAAATGAATGTAAAATGTATTTTGTGTGTCATTAGAATATGTAGCAAATGCAGTAAGAAAAAAAATGTGGTGGTATTGCAGTTGTGGTAAATAGAAATAATTTGAGAAATAAATTGATGTACTGCTCTAATTTTTCCAGCTCTGGAAGATCAAATCTTGACAGTATAGAAAGAAGATGAAATAACACAGTGTTATAGAAAAGCTCATTGATGGACAAAACTGCCTCACAGCAGCCACTGAATCTGTATTTCAGAAGCTACAACCTCTTCAAGGAAGTCATTTGGAAAATTGAACTGTTTACATCTGTCTTGTGCAATCTTTATATTTATTTCATCTTCTCACTGGTTTATGTTCGTTTTAGTTGACATTTATGTTTTATTTTCAAACTTACTTGCTTAGTTTTGGAAAGGGTCAGACTTAGGAAGGGTCAAAAACTGTGTGTCTGAGAGTTTGAAATCCTGAAAATCGATTACACTAAATTGCTCTATCTGTTGTTAAAGCTGAAGCCAATGCTGAACATTTTTAGTTACCAGTAACACTATATGGAAGTAATTTGATTTTTGATGTGTGGTAAAATTGCTTAGAATATTTCATTTGCACCAGTCATTTATGAGGACAATGTCAACAGATGTTTGGTTGCAATAGAAAAGTGAGATGTATTCAAAAAATAAAGTACTGACAATACAGTATGACAAGTAGCAAAAATGTTTTATATTACTTTTAGAAACAAGTGGGAATTTATAATATTTTCAGTAATTCCAGGATCTGAACTCACGTAGGCTGCAGTTTAAATATCCTGGGATATGAAAAAGGTATTATATAAGAAGTCAACAAGTGTTCTTTGATAACACACTTACTAGAGCAATAATTGTAAATGGTTACCATGCTGTATAATATTTTGATAAAAATTAAATATTGTATTTATTTGAAATACTGGGCTGTTCTGCGCAGCTCTGACCGGGCATGTGCACTTTTTATTGTTACTTTTAATGAGAAACTTTATACATATAAATGTATATTAATTGGAATATATTATGGTGAACTATGGAGCAGTATGTATTATATGTTGAAGCTGAATATTTAAACAAGCAAGTTATTTACTGGTGAAAGGAATGCTTTGAATGACTGAGCAAAAGATAGGTGCTCTCCTCTTGTACACTATAGTATATACCATTCATACCACATTGAAGTTTAAGAACAATTAAACACAAAGAACAAGTTGCTCTGGTGAGCAGCAGAGCTCCCAAAGCCTGGTATTTGGCAGGTTTGTGTCTTGAAATAACTCCCATTCCTCCCCAGCAGGTGTCATTCCCTTGTGCTTTCTGCCAGGGTTTCCAACACCTCTCCCTCTGCCTGCTATCCCTGCCTCCCACAAGGACCAGTCATATTGACTCGTGGTTCTTCAGTGTGACAAAAATAATGTGTCCATCCCTGTGGAATTAAGTAGCTTGGAGAAAACTTTCCTTCTGCAAATTATTTTGGGAGGATTAATACCACCAGGCACAAGTATTCTTACATTTTATGTTTCTAAAATACTGGCTGTATATTGAAAAATGACAAGTAATTTGGTGACAAGATTCTGGACATTGCACTATGTTTGCTAATCTTCAGAATCTTGAAAGATTGGAAGTATTGAGTCTTAAACTTATGTGGTATAAAAATATTTTTATATATAAAGCAACACAAACAAGCATTTTGTATTTTATTTGCCTCTGTACTAATGTTTAATAATGACCAAAGTGCATTCTGGTTTTTGGAAGAATGTATTACTGGAGCTTTAAGAACATACTATATTTAGTTTCTCATGTGAAAACTTCAGCTGCCTCTGATCTGTTTCTCTTTTCTCTGTTGTTTGATGTTGGGATTGTTTTTAAAAATTAAGTACATTTTATACACAGTTTTTTCCAAATTGTGGTACAGACCTACACAGAACTTAATTTTGCACAAAATATATTTAAAAAAAAAAAAAAAAAAAAGAACAGCAGGAGTTTTATGGGTGATAAAAGATCAAGCTGTTGCTTTTTACAGCCTGTCGTTATTACAAAACCATTCTTTACTCCAGAGTGGAATTATTTTTAGAAATGTGAAATAGTGAATATATGGCTTTCATTGCTTTAAAAACGAAAAAAAAAAGAGAGAGAAAACACTGCAGTTTGGGTTGAAGGTGAAATTAGTTTAACCATGTATACCTCAGCAACTAGCACTGTGCTGGATTGTTGCACTACCAAACGGCGGCTTGGGGAAAGTAAAACATTTGTGAAATGAAATTAAAAATAATAAAAACCTTTATTTGCTACCCTTAGGCATATTCATTATGTTAAAAATGAGAGAGGTTTGTTCTCCATCCCTCAATGTGGAAAGTCCAGTATAAGAATAGAGGCAAGTAGAAATATGGCAGATCTTGCGTGTTAACTGTTATTTTTTGCCACGTGTTTTGTAACTGAAAGTGTGATCAGGCTCGGAATAAAGCTTTCTATGGTTGATGGTAAAAAAGAAAAAAAAATGCAGTGAGCTATATCTTTTAGTAATGTCCAGCATATTTCTGTGTCTGCCTGTTTTGATTTAAATCCATATTTTAATTAAATTAAATTTTATTTAAATTAAAGCACGTTTGGGAAAGAAACTGTGCACAGAATGCAAATGATACAGAATATCATGTAGAACAACCTAAGTTAAAGTAGAGGTGAAATGCAGAAGGATACTGTAATAATTTGATTAGTTCTTCATATTATCTCCTAGAAATGGGACATTTAAAACTCTTTGGGTAGCCACCAGATTTAGTAACTTCCAAAAACTTCTCTGGATTGCAAAGGTGTTTCATTCCAGGTAATGCTTAAGGATATTACTGGTTCATATTTCAAAGGTCCATCTTTGGCACCCAGCAGCAAACAGTAGAGAGAATTATCTTTTTTGCAGATGATCATAGTGGGCTGTTGTCTTTACTGGATACTTCAAACTCCAAAGGATCCAACTTGTCTGTCGGAGGGAAAAGGAGGAGAAATGATTGGTGTTGCTGGTCTACCCACTGCTGCCTCCTTAGGCAGGCCTGTGTTAGGATTTCTCAGTAGTGAATTTCCCTCAGTAGAAATGTAAGAGAAGACTTTGAAGGAGGAATGCATGATTCTGTGTTCTCAGTCCATAAAGCAATCTCGTTTTTATTGCAAGACTGCACAGAATATATCTGTACTGGTGCAGGAGATGGGGAAGCAAATCTTTTAGTAATAAATAGCACACAAAATATATTTAAAAAAAAGGGGAAAGCAGTCATCTTTTCCAATGTAATTCTTGCAAGACAGCAGAGGAAATTGTCTTGAGAAGGTGCCCATGTTGTTTGTTTTCTTAAAACCCCCCCACAACAATCTTCACTCGTGCTGTGGCTTTCCTCCTGAATACTGCTTTTGTACTTTGTCAGTCTTAGGGAAGGTAGTGAGTCTCTGCTGGCTTGTCAGGATCCTGCTTTGCTGACACTTCCTTTTGCTGAAAATCACCATCATCTTGTCATTGGTGATGGACAGAGCCTGCACATGGCCTTTGAAGTCCCTGTATGGGGGGTGTTCAGACAGGAGGTGATCTTGGCAGTTCTGCTGGGCCTCGGGGAGTGTCTGACCACAAAACATCTGGAGATACCTGCACTGCCAATGTTCCTGTCTGTGCTGATAGAGGTGTTGGTGGTAATGCCTGTCAGCTCTGCTCATTTTATCTGCTCCTTTTGCCTATTGCCTTCCTGACTGAGCAGAGAGACCCTGCTGGTGACAGCGACCAAACAGCTGTCTTGGGAAGGGGGAAATGCCCAAGGCTGCCATAGACAGTTTGTGAGAGGGATAGCTCAGGAAAGAAAGGGAGTGTGATACCTCTGATATCTGGAAGTGATGACCCCCTTCTGGTGACAGTTCTACATTCAGAGTTGGATATCTGCATTATTAAATGTAACCCCTGAGCCCTGCATTGCCTGGGGGTTGGTGGAGATAAGATTTCTTCTTTACTGTCTCAGGCAGTCAGTCACTGCTGGAGTCTGGCATGTCATGTACCTTCTCTAGACACACAGGCAGCCTTAAGAAGGACCTTCATGTGAAGCCTTTTCAATAGGAAAGGGACACCAAGATCTTCCCAATAGTGTGCTGCTACTTCCCCTGATTAGGACTGGGACAAGACAGAACTTGTAATGAACAGTTTAGGGACAATAACAGAAAACTACAGAAATCAGAGGAAGCTGCAGCTGCGAGTCGTCTCCCTTGTCACCTGTCTTGCTGTGGATGGTCATATTGCAGGCTGAAGGCTTTGTCAACCCGTGGCTGTAGATCACTGCAGCTTGCCCAAATCGTCCTGGGGAGGCTAAAGCATGTAGAGAAATTGCTTCTGAATGTAGAAAATCCCATGTCCTGCAACCAGTCTCAAAGGTGATCAACTACTGCCACGAGGTGTCTGTCCTCTTTGGCCACTTTGATCCTCAAATGCTACATACACCCCGTGGAGTTTAATTTGTATGGTCAACTACAGTAGTCTCGAGGGTGCTGTAGAGTATTGCTCAATATGAAGTGTTTGGTACAGGGGAGGTTCATGCAAAGGAGAATTTGCCAGCCTGCTGTACCAGGAGTTGGATCTGCTCCTCCAGGCCGAGAGTGGTTCCTTGCGGTGGGCTCTGCTTGGGGCTGGTGGTGGAGCACAGGGCTGCTGCCACAGCAGCTGGGACTCTGGGGCAGCTGGGCAGCACCTCAGCTGGTGTTAGGTCAGATTGGGCTTGCTGGCAATGAGGTGTCAGCAGATCTTTAGTGCTGTCGTGCCAAAGACACACTGGAGTTTTATCTATAAGTAGGTATGTAACACCATGGATTTTAATTGTATGTTAATGTAAAAACTCAGGTCAAGTTTTAAGTCCCGTCTTGGTTTCATCAGAGAAAGTTTGCAGTGTGGCAATAGGAGTAAATGGGAAAGGGCAAAGGAGCCCATTTGGTTGATGCCATCTGCATTGTCTGTCAGGCTGCCATTTGAGAGCTTCCCTCAGCTGCCTTTGCTACATGTAGGTCCTTATGGAATGTCTGAATTATGCAAGTGTAAAATATCTGTAGAGCATTACTTCAGATTAGTTAGTTTAGGTGAAGCATTGGAGAGTCAATATGTACCTCAATATGTTATAAATAACTCTCCCAAAGTGTTACTAAATAATATAAAATCTTTTTTTTAAGTTTATATTTTTCTTCCCACTCTTTAATCATTTTACACTTGAGCTGACACTTTGCCATCTTTAAACAACCTTTCAGAAATCTGAGGTTGCTGCAGATTTGGTTTTGTGATAAAAAGTCAGTTCTCTGGGCTGTAAGCAATGCCATGTCTCCTGCTATCAGTAATGGAATTCTCTGGAGAGAGAAATCAAGAGAGATTTCCTTTCTAGCTCTTCAGAGATGGAGCTACAACATTCAGTATGGACACAAGCACCTCTGATAAAATAAACAGCACTGATGGCTGGTCAGATCCAATTTTCCCAGTACAAGCTTGTATAAATTCATGATCTGGAGTAGGAAATAAGGGCATGCTGCAGAAAGATTTGTCCATTTTATTTCTTTTTTCCCCCTATGTTTCATTAATCGTTTCAAGGAAAGGAAAGCACATGCACTTTAGGGACAAGCTCCCAAAAATATTCCATTTCTTACTAATTTAATTTATTACTTCAGTCTTTATGTTTAAGAATGACAATAATTTATGTTGAGGCACGCTTGCATTCTTAAACACCCACCAACTTTTCACTTCTAGCCCTCATAAACAGCTCCTGCCTCTTGAGCATGGCCTTATTGGTAACGAAATTTGTCAGGAATTAGCTGGCTGCCTTCTACCCATATAACAAGCTAAGCCTGAGTCTCTGGGCACGTGATTATGAATCAAATGAAATCTTTTGCTTTTGCTCTGTCTCATGCATGTAAATAAATGGGAAGTTAATTGCTTGACTAATTGAAAATTGCAGTTAAATAAATGGAACCTAAGTGGAAGTTGGCACTAAACCAATGAGTTTTGGTGAAATAGTTGTGTGGAGCGCTCCGTTATTTCATTAAACAATCTCTCCAATAGTGCTGATTGGGGTCAAAGACAACTAGTCTAGGGCAAAGGTTTGACCTTGATGAAAAGTCACTCTCCAACAACTCTGCAGGCTCTGCTTGCTATGGGCTGTGGTCTTCCATTTTGTGTAAGGTTCTTTGGCCTGAGATGTCTAAATTTTAGATGCCAAATTGACCCAGGGCTTCCTTTGCGGTCATTAAAAAGTCACGTTTACCTTTAGAGGGGAATTCAAAGATCAGAAGTTGATCTTTGACCCTCATTTTAGTGGTCCTCTGGGATATTTCTCTCTTGAGTGTAAAAGGAAAAGTGTGTGGGTAATTTAGAATCAGATGCAAAACTTTCAGCCACTTAAATTAGGACAGATAATCCAACTTTACTGTTCTGTTCTGCAGTGAAACTTTAACAGCATTTGCAGCTGCATAATTAGTTCAGCAGCCATTGGAAAGGAAGGTGTTTGGGTTTTTTTGTTTTGTTTTGTTTTGTGTTTTTTTTTTTTTAAATTTTACTAGTTTTAGAAAAGATTTCCAAACGTGAAATCCATATTCTTGCACCAGCTGTGGCTGGTGAGCTGCCCACATCTGTACAGCTGCAGCTCCACAGCCTGCAGGCAGCACTGTGCAGGCACAGCAGCAGCACCCAAAACAGGCACAGTCTGTGCCAGGGTGACACACAGGTGTACCTGCAGAGATCTGTGTCTTTATTACTAAAATGAGAAACTTGGAGGATGGGTAAGATCAGCTCTTGACCGCACACAGGGAGAAACGCTGTTCCTGTTTTGGCAGAGTTGCAGAGCTCGTACTTTTGTTCTCTGCCTGTTACATTGGAAATCCCTCATGGCAATGCCGCTGCCAGGTGTAAAGGTGTGATGCCATTGAGCTGTAAAACCCACCCAGAAGTAGAGAGCCCTCCCTGCTTGGCCAAGATCTCGTGCACAGCAGTCCCTGTGATGTGTGCCCTCCCAGCAGCTGGAATCAAGGGTACTCTCTGTTCAAAGGGAGCAGGGCTGACAGAGACAAGGCTTTGCCATATGTCTCCTATGTTATCTTCGGGCTGTAGATTTGCAGCTGAGTCAAAGATACTCCTCAAAGGCCTTTGCTGGCTGGCCTGAAAGTGTTTGCAGGGCACATAAAAATAGCACAAAAAGTCTCCACCTTGCACAGGTATTATACGTCTGTCCTTCAGCAAGGTGTTCTGGTTCCAATCTTTTTAAGCCTGGGCTAAGTTAGACTGCCTCTAAGTGTATTTGGTGAGTTATTTATTCATCCAGCCTATGTGGATGACAGAAATAACTTACAATGACCCTTGGAGGCTGATGCTGGAGCCCTGTTTCCCTAACAGGCCGTTGCCCGAGGCACTTGTGCTGTCATTGTGCAGGCAAATACAGCAAGAAGAGCAAAGTACCATATTTAACCTGCATTTCTCACCTGTCCTTTGTGCATCACTTTTTGCAGCAATAGCTCTTGATAGCCAATAACCTGCACTGAATATAATGAGGTGAGTCTATCTCTAGTGTCATGAATGTAAATATTACCACGGGACAAGGTCTCAGGTCGGTCTTTTGACTTCTGTACTGTCCAGGGGTCTGACTCTTCACAGCTCTTTTTGCCTGTGCTGTGATTTGTTTTCACTACTTGTGAAACTGGCTTAAGCAATTCCTGCCTCTCCCAAGTGCCTCTGCACATTTCTGCTGCCATGCTGTTTGCTACTCCAACCCACTTGGGGTTTTCTTTTAACACCATTTATTTCAGTGTTGTTTATACTCCAAGCGTTGGTGCTGCCACAGCTGCACAAGCAATGAGCTTGTGGGAAGGGGATGGCAGTTGGATTTTTGGCTGCAGAAAGCATATTGTGTGGCTACAAACAATAGGGATCACTGGCATCAGCCTTGGAATAAATAGGAGCCATTGAATTTACTGAAATGGGATTAATTCCCATTGTGTGTAGAGGGGAATTAATACAGTGAATGCAAATAATGTAGATGGCCAACAATTTTAGCCTTGGGGTGACATAACACTGCTGTTAGGGACTGCCATTATTTCCTATTCCTCTTTCCCAGACACATGTGCACATTGTGAATTCCAGTTGCACCACAAATCCTGGCTTTCTAGATAAAAATAAAAAATTAGAAATTCAAAGTATGCAAAAGAGTAATTGTAAAATAATTGTTATAACTTGGAGGAAACAACAGATGTTTCACTTGTTGCTGGAATTCTCTGAAGGAGAACTAATTTTCCAAGCATATCGAGTACATGCTAATCAGAAGCATTTTTCTCTATGCAGCAGCATAATGGTATTCCTGGAAATGTTCCTTATTTTGGCTTAATAATGCAGAGCCAAGGAATGCACTACTGGGACTGGTGTAGCAGCTTTTGCCACTACCTTTATATTTTGTTTCTTTTCAGTTCTCTCAACTGAGCCACTTGAAATAAAAGGCAAAATAGGTTTATTAATGTTTGAAAATAACATTTTAACCCACCCATGAAGATAAGGAGGGGGGTCTCAGTGGAGATTAGTTTGGTGTCTTGTTGAAGTTACTGCTGATAATGCAGACATAGCACCTGGAGCTCACAGGTGGGGAATATACTGAGAACACCAATGCTCTTTTCTCCAGATCTCAACCTTTGAATCAGCTCCTTCTAACAGCAGCTGTGACTTCAACTCACCAAGATACCAGCCCAGCTCTATAAAACTTGTAGTTGTAATGGCAGAACAAGAAAATCATGTATATTGGATAGCTTGGGTAGTGGTTGTGGTATCAAACATTGAAGAACATCTGCTGACCTTAGATGCAGATGCAGACAGACTGGAGGGGATCAAGCCAACATCTACAGCTGCCCTATGGAGAAAGACTGAAGCAGTTAGATCTCTTCTCCCTGGAGCAGAGAAGGCTCAGGAGTGCCTCATCACAGTATTAGAGTGCTTGAGGGGTGGCTACAAAGAGAATGGAGGCTCTCTCTTTGCAAGGGGCAATGGGACAAATTGCCTATTTCAGCCGCAGATTTCCTTGCATGTGCAGTTCCATATTCTAAAAATGTAAAGGCTTTCATTGTATCAGAACACAAAACCAAAGGACAAAATCCAACAAGCAAGACTGCAGGGCTGTTAATTCCCTGCAATGCTACTTCTTAAATGCAGTTATTATTTAAGAAAACATTTCCAGAGTCCTTGGGATAGAGTTGTGAGGATCAGCCCTGGCAGCATGCTCCTCTGACTGGGGCAGCCACAGAATTATCAGCTGTGAGCACCATTTCTTCTAATTATTCTTCTAACAATATTCCTGTTTTTAATATTTCTGTGCTTACTAATGCACTTTGTTTAATACCAGCAGCAGGATTATCTGGTTTTTAATTGATGTGGCAGAGAGAAGAAATCTTAGTATTGAAACCAGGTTGCAAATTTTCCTTTGAAGGTGAATTGAAATCTTGCCTTTTTGGCTTAAAATGTCAGATTTAAGCAGGAGTAAATTACTGACTGTTTGACTACAAGCAAACACTGTTAGTGTCCTAAAGCTATAATCTGCAAATAATTATAACCAGCATCAATATAATCAAACTCAAAAGACCAGAGATAGCCCATGTGTCCACAGCCTGACTGAAACCAGGGTGTCCTGAGGTTTGACCACTGCTCAGGTGAGTGGTGGATCAGCAACATGTAACACTGGTAAGTATATGAGGTTGTACAGGCTGTTTAGATTCTCCATTCAATAATAAGAGATTTTTTTCAACGTATTTAGAAATTTTGCACGCTCTCCTCTGAATTAACCATCATTAGCTGACAGTTTCTTTTAATATTTGCAGGAGATGTTGGTTCTATGATGGAGTGATGTCCTGTTTGTGTGTGATGTGGTTGGGAGGCGCAGACAAATGGATCACTGAGACATGGAGAAGGAGAAGCAGTGTGTGCATGGGGGTAGAAGAAAGACTTAGGACAAGACCAAGAATCACCAGCTGGGATCTTGAGAAGAACACATTTTCCCTACAGAAAGATGGCATTGCCTCATTAGTTCAAGGCTGAGTGTATGGAATGTTGTTGTTTAGAATAATGATAGAAATTGGGAGAAAGGTTTCACAAAAGCACAGTTTTGCCTATGTAACCTCTTCATGGTGTAAGGAGGCTGAGGGGTAGGAGAGGGCAGATGTCAAAATGAATGTGGTTTCCTTCGAAACCTGATGCCCAGGATTTCTTCCTGTGCTTCAGAGGGAATGGGAGGAGATGGAGTCAGTTGTCCCCGGGTCTTTTCTCCATACAAGATTAAGGTGGCTACAGTGCACTGCTGGACCTGGATGGTTTGGAATCATAGAATATTTCAAATTGGAAGGGACCCCACAAGGATCATCAAGTCCAATTCCTTGCTCCTTGCAGGACAACCTAAAATTGAACCATATTACAAAGAGCATCATTCAGATGCTCTTTGAACTCCTACAGGGCTGGTGCCATGACCTCTTGCTCCAGTGATGACCAGCCTCTCAATGAAAAACCTTTTTTTAATGTCTGATCTAAACTTCCCCTAATGCAATTTTGTCCCATTGTCCTGGTTACCAGAGAAAAGAGATCAGCACCTCTCTCCTCCCTTCTTGAAGAAGTTTTAGACTGCCATGAAGTCACCCATTAGCCTTCCCTGCTCTGGACTGAACAAGCCAAGTGACTTCAGCCGCTCCTTTTAAATTTTTTCCTCAAGAGATTTCACCACCTTGGTCACTTTCCTCTGGATGCTCTCTAATAGCTCTATATGCTTCTCACATTGAGGTGCCCAAAACTGCACCCAGGGCATACCAGCATGATGTGGAGCAGGACAATCACCTTCCTTGACTGGCCAGTGATGCTGTGATTGATGCACCCCAGGATACAGACGGCCCTTTTGGCTGCCTGGTCACACTGCTGACAATTTGCCATCAACGCAGAGTCCCAGATCATTTCTTTGGTGCCAGGACTTTGGGAGCCAGGGCAAGCTCACATGGCTACAAGCATGCAGCAGGAAAAGTTACCATGTAGAGAGCTGGTATTTTTTCTGAAAACAAGCCTGGAGTGCTCCACTCCCTTGTTAATGTATCAGAGCGACAGGGGCGGCATTTCTCACTTTTTTCTATTTGCAGCATTAGCAGTAGTGCATCTCTGGGTACTTGTGCCATGTTCTAAAACATATGGCAAATTGCTTGCCCATATGGGTTTGAAGAGCAGTGTGTGTCCGGCAGCTTAAACCTCAGAACAATCAGAAGACAGGCTTTGCATTCCGAGCTGGAGAGCGTGGCAATCATCTCACATTGTCTAGACTTTGCTCTCTCTGTCATTTTTACATATTTTGCAGTGCTTACATTCATTTCCTCTGTCTTCCTTTCTGCCAAGATCTATCTGCAGCCTAGAATCAGTTAAGATAGCTTTTCATATTCATGGTATTAGTCACTGTGAGCATATTTGGAGTGAGCACTTCTGCTGCTCCCATCCATTTTCGTTATGGTAAATTAATCCCATTCTGGGAGGGTGATGGAAACTGGTGGTTTTTTTGATTTATCTGTGCAGATCTCATAAATGAAATAAAACCCCCACAAAGCCAATGTTTTAAAACAATGATTGATCTCATTTTTCTTAGGAGATATATTATTAGACAGATCTAATACAGAACACTCATTACTTAGGTTCTAAAAATGTGTTAATTAGAGGACTGTGTCACAACAGAAGAAGAAGACAAACTTACTACAGAGTAATTTTCATTAGAAACTAGTGAAAGTGCAGTTCTTGACTTGCTGGACTTAGGGGTTAATATTACCCTTTACAGTTTTCTGTAAAGTTGATGGGATTTTAAATTACTCTTGACAAATCTGAGTAACATTGCCTATATTAGCAAGCTGTCTGTGAATAGGTGAGTGCCCAGATAATGGTGAAACCTCCCAAAATGGGAAAGGGCTGGAAGGTGGACTTTAATAAAAAACCTCTGGATTCCTCATGCTTCTTCAGCTAAAGGGAAGAGTACCACACCTGAAGGCATTAAGTTGTTCTTTTCTTTTGCCTTGGGCTAAAGCTCAAGACCTTGCTCTTAATCTTTGCTTACCAGTGTAGGGAGGAAGGAAAATTTGACTTTAGGGTTTTACTGCCTTAGGGTTTGGGCATCAATTTATCAAGTAGACAAAATCTTTGGTGCAGGCAGGAGCTTGGTGGTTGTTGGTGTTTGAGGAAGCAGTGAACCACCGTACAGGCGCTATGGAGCTCGCAATTCAGCTGCACACATCCCTCTCCCCAAATTTGTGATGTGTATGGCCATTTCCTCGAGCCGGAAATCTGGGAATTGATCTGGTTTTGCTCATGTAATTGATCTAGCTGTTGCTGTCTGAGCTGGTAGTTGTCTTGCTTTTTCTGTCATGAAATCCTAGTCTGGTGTGAGGCTTTGGAAGCTGCTGTGGTTTGGGGCTGCGCTGGGTCACCAGAGCAAGGCACCAGCCTGAGCACTGGATGCACACCCCCCATTTCTGGAGGGCTTTGTACTGCTCTTCTCTGCACCCCTGGTGCTTCCCCAGAGCACGAGGCACTGCCACGCACGTACCTGCTCTGCCACAGCTGCACACACAAATGTGTCTGTGAGTAGCTTTTTCCTACATTTCTGTCATTTCACCAAAATAGGTGTGTGTAAATACTGCACACCTGTACCCACCCCCCAGCCTGGCTCTGGCAGAACTGCAGAGCTGCCCCTTTACAACCACTTGTGCAGACCAGACCCTTAAAACTCTGGCTGGTGATTAAGTGATGAAGGGTGGACAACATTTTATCTGCAGGTCCCTGCCATGATTTGGACAGAATGGCTGTTCTTCATCCTCTCCTACATTGCTGTGGCTTTACCCCAGCTGAGTGACCCCCAGCCCCAGGCCCAGCCTAGCCCAATGCCCCCCAGCCCCGCTGGGGTGCTGAGCTGCCCTGCTCCATCCTGCCTGCAGATGGGGACTGAAAACTGCATTTTGAAGGCACAGATGCTCTCAGTGCTGCAGCTCACTTCCAGAAGGCAATTACTCTTCTGCTGCAAGCTGGGCTCTGCCTCCTCCTGAGACCGGCATTTCATGAAGGGAGGATGCAGTGTTTAAAGAGCAGCAGCCTTTCCCCTTGAGCTGCCTTCCCAGGTCCTCTGCTGAGAAACAGAAGGAACCTGAGGACCAGTGATGGATACAATTTACTGGTGCAGACTGTTGTAAGAAATGGACTGAAATATGTGGACTGCATACAGATATGTGTACATATACATGCATTTAATATCCTTTGGTTTACATATCAAACAGAAAATGCTGGATAAACAAAACCATGGCCAAAACGTCTTTAATGTTGCCTATTCTGTGGCACAAAGCAGCAGGGATGGGCAGCTTGCAAGCCTGCTTTTGCTTCTCTATGAAGGGGTTATTTGGACTGTAGAGGATCCAGCTTGCAGTTGTCACACTGATAATCAGAGATGGCGGCTGTGCATCACGTTTCTAAGCTGAGGTGGAGTGTCCTGGAACTGTGGCTGTCCATGTTCCCAGGCCAGCTCAGCTTTAAGGACAATGTAGGGGCAGAAGGGCACTGCAGCATCCTGCACACCTGCAGACACTGTTTCACTTCTGATGAGGCAAATCTAGGCGTTTGCACTTGAGCACGTGCTGAAATCCTCCATGACATGTAACAATTACTCCTCATTTGGAGAGCGCCAACCAGATCTGACACCAGATCTCTGGCTTTTATGTTCCTCATAAAATGCTCGAAGAGCTCAAGTAGCCTGGTATTCTGCTGGGGATGTTTCCCCTGCACAGAAATAAACCAGGTATTACAGCCCATTTCTCTTCCAGGTTTATGTGAAATTTTGTCCACCTTGAAATCAGAGGTTTATGTTTGATTCCAGTGGAGCCAAGCTTTCATTTTTATTTCACAGGGAGTTTGGTCTGATTTATATGATCAAGAGTTTTATAAAACTTATTATTCTTGTAAGGATACTTTTTCCCCCCCTTTTTAGAAGCTTCCTAAGTGTGGAGGGACACACACACTTTTAAATTATGTCTCTAAGCTGAGGCTGCTTTCGTGACTGTGAGCAGTAATATTTATAAACAGGGAGAAAACCGTGACAGCCTTATACTGCCTTGCACCCCACTAGGAAGATCCTAGAGAGCAAATGCACGAACAAGAACATGCTCAGAAAATCATGAACACCTTAAATTTAGCAGCCCGGTACAACGTGGAGAGGGAAGTATGTCAAGGAGCTTAATGCCACTCTGAGCTTTCTTCTGTCTTGAATTTGCCCTTTTGTCTTTCTCCTCCCAGATTTTCAGACTGAAGGCTTATGAACACTGCCTGTTTATACTTGCAGAATTTTGGTATGTAGGTAATTAAAAAAAAAAAAAAAAATCACATACATAGAGGTCTATTTTGTGTTGATATTAAGGAAGACCACAGAACGAGTGACACTGGACCTGTGCCTCAGCTGCCACGAGGAGCTGCTGCAGGACAGCAGTGTTAAGATGCTGGTGCTACAGCTGCCCTCCGGTTCCTTAGCAGGACAGAACCCCCACGTTTATCCTTGGTTCTCTCAGGTTTGTGAGTCTTGCTTGACTGTTCCCCCCATGTGCTTGTGCTGCAGGGTGCAGGCCCCTGAGCTCTGGTGGTGTCAGCTGTCCTTGTCCCAGGCTAAGAGCATTACAGGAGAGCCCTGCTAGGACACAGGCTGCCACTACTCATCCCACAGTTGTGCTCATCAACATCCATCCTGTGACTTGCCCCAAAGCCTCTTTGATGCCTTCCTACCTCCTTGGTTCCTCTGAGTTCCCATGCTGGGCTTTAAAAGATTTACAATGGCTTTTGTTAAATATTGAAACCTTTTGCAACACTTTGTTATGTTTTACAGGTTCCTGAGAGACTGAATTTCCAAAGCATTTTTTGTTGAATAGCCCAAACTTTAAGTCCCAGCTGTCTCTCCAACTTGTAGTCTCACTCCACTAGCAGTTGCAGGCTTTGATCATCAAAATTTCTATTATGCAACTTGATTAAAGGTATTCAGATCTCAAGGTGAAAGCAGAGAGAGATTTACATTTGAAGTGAGTTATTAACCTGCTGTAATTTAAGGTCATGCTAGTTTCAGAATATTGTTAGTCCTTAATTTCAGTCTCTCTTTGCTATCCAGTAATAGACAACTAACATTAGTTTAATTCAAAGGCTCTTTGCTTCCTTGGAGGAAATACCAGAAGGAAACAAAAATGCTGTAGTCATTAAAAGGGATTAGGAAAAAAAAGTGCTTTTGAATTCCCATTCTCAAAATCCCTATGCTACAAACAGAAATGATTGCCTAGGTAAGAAATACAAAATTGCCACCAGTGCCCCAACTTGTATTGCACCTTTTATGTTACTTAGTAGCAAGGGAGTGTCAGAGTGAGCTGTGAATGGTGCAAGTAGATTGTAACCGCAGTCAATGCTTGGTAGTCTTCTTATTCTTATGATATGAAAAATCCTAGATGGGCTAAGTCTGGAATAGACAAACATAGTTCAGCTATGCATATCATGACCATAATATCCTACTCTTCTACCAATGTCACTGTGTGGTACAGGGAGACAACAGCTCTAATCATTTTGTTCAACAGCTGTGTCATCCCACCCTTAAGGGAAAGGGAGAACTCAAGATTTGTAAATACTCGTGGTGAAAAGGAATCACAAAACTCAGAGGGTCCACAAAAAACGTGAAGTTATATTAGTAAATTACCACTTGGCATGGAAATTGGTATGTTAGGCCCTGATCTACCATATAAGCACATGACAGTGGGTTTTGGATGAAAAGGTAAGATGAAAAGGAAGACAGAAAGAAACAAAAAAAGGAAGGATGCCCAGGCTTGGTTGGGGGTACCTTTTTGTAGATAATTTTCCCTGCCTTGAAGACAGGTTTCTCTCTTTTTATACGAATTAGTGATCATGCACACTAATATGTGTATGATCACTATTCTATTCTTTCAGACCTTTCTGGATTCATATCCAGAGGGTTTCAGGGGTCTTGAGTGATCTTGTTCCCCCCCTATGTTCCATGCCCACTTCTCAGCTTCATTCCCTGCTTGCACTGGACAATGCAGTGCTTATCTCCAGCAGCTCGAAAAAGGATGTTTGTCACAGATAAGTACTGCCCTACGTCAGTATGCTCCCCTTGTCCAGACACACCTTGTACTTCCCCATATCATGTTATTACCAGCAATCCTTGGTTGGCTCCACAGCCATCCAGCTATTGGTATTTGAGATATTCACTTTAGCCCCTTATCTTCTGGGCTTCTGTAGCAGACCTTAACCATTTTCCAGAAAGCCAAGGAAGTTAAAGAGTATTTTGGGATTCAGGCATGGTACAGACAGTGCTCACTAAGCTCAGTCACTTCATTGTTTTCGTATGAGTCTCCTTTTATTTTCTTGAGAATACAATAATCATTTGATATACATAAAACACAAGGTCATGATTACCCTAAGAAAAATAACACAAAATTCAGATATCATGATAGAAAGCCAAAATGATCCCAGTACGAGAGAAGGTCAGGCCTCAATGTATCTACACAGGCTTTACTGGTGAAACTCTCAGCAGGGTTTGCTTGTGCCACTGTTGAGATGTAGTTTTGTGAGCATGGGTGTGTCCATACATGTGTAACTCCTCTTTGTTGTGCCCTTTTTAGGCAGAGATGTTCAGCTTCAGTTTCTGTTCTTCACCAATCCTATCACACGTGCAAAGATGTAGAAAATAATTCTGCTTCTGTGGACCCAAAGGAAGAAGTTAGTACCCAGGTATGGATTTCCTTCATATTCTGTGAGGACCTGGTCCCCTTTCTAAGAGACCCAGGCTTAGATTTTGAAAATATCTGGCATTCTTTTAAAACAGAAAAAAAACCCCCAAGGGACAATTCATGGGGAAAGAAACCCACCAGACACAAAAATCAAATAATTTGGGAGGTTTGCAAGAAGGAAAGGTAAAAAAGCCTGAGGCAGTGGAGTTAGGATGGTGGGCTGTGTGTCAGACAGATGCACTGACAGGTTCTAAGCAGAAACACCTGAAATAAGGGACCAGTGACGAGCCCCCAGGAACTGCACTCTGAGGGACACAGAGTGCAAGGTCTGTTAGATACATGTCTCTCTCCAACAGCTCTACAGCAAACCCTGAGCTGTGCTCTCCAGACACTGAATGCACATCACAGTGAAAAGCAGTATCATCTCTTCGGAAGAGGACACGGGATCTGCCTTGCAAATGTGAACTTTGAAAAGAGAGACCATAAGCTACCAACATGACACCTTTGCAAACAGATTAGTAATTACCTGCTAGTTAGATGCACTGTGAAAAATTCATTCTTATAAACCCATGACACCCACGGTTACTCTCTTTTGTGTAACTTTCTGAGCACTGCATGCATGTTCTGGGGCCACAGCAGGCAGTGGCTGTGCAAGCAGCACAGGGAGGGCAATAACAAGCACTGGGAGTTTTGGTCTCAGCAGGACTCTCTGAGTAGGAAGGCTCCAATTCCCAGAAGGACCTGGTCACCTTCCTTGTTAGTGCTGGTGGCAGTTCTCTAGGTTGTCCCGGGTTGGCAGAGCTGCAGCGCAGCTTCCTCCTGACTGCCCATGGGCTGAGCCTCTGCCCCAGCTGTGGGCACATGAGTGGAGATGTTGCACAATGATAATATAACAAATAACTGTCTGAACTGTCAGGGTTTACTTGCTTAACTCACTCATGCAGACTGATCCTACAGATATGCTCTGGACATGTCTCAAATTAAAGGCATCTGGGAATATTTTACTAGGGATTTAACTACCCTGACTTCAGAAATGGAGACGTTGGACATGACTTGGAGGTAGTGACCCTGCACAATTTTTCCAGTCAGTGGAAATATTTAGATGCTTCTGCAGAATAAATAATTCATTCCTAAAGGTGACGGACAAAACTTTTTCTAAAAGTGCCCATTGGTGTACTTTGCAAAAAACCTGGAATGAGGAACAGTAATGTATATATCTAAACTTGGATGAGATTAATCCTGCTCTGTGTTCATATCCCATTTGTTTCCGGAACAGGAACTGAACTTGGGACACTAAAATTCATCTTTCTAACTTTGGGCTACTGGGTATTGTCAGCCTCACTTGCTCTATATTGTATAAATGTTTACAGGGACTGATGGTTTGCCTTTAATCCATAATGCCCAGTTGTTCTTCTGAGCACTCCAGCAGCATCCGAGTCATGGAGGAGGAAAGCTGGAGCAGAGAGCACACGTGCACACACACACACTGCTCTTAAAATCCTGATTTTCCCTACCTGGTTACATAGTAAAAGGTAACCTCATAGAGGTGGCTGTTTGAGCTGCAGTGGCAGAATGTGGCCATGGGAAACCCAAGGGCAGAGCTCTTTCTCTGCTGGAGGTGATGCAGGAACCACTGCAGATGCGCAGCAATGATGCTCATGTTAAGAGCAGCAAGGAAAATGGTGTTGGAGCAATTGTTTCCTTCCTTTGTCTCTTGATCCTGGTCTTGAAGGATCCACAACTGCCTTTTGTATCCCCTTGCTGCCTTTTTTTGCTCTGTCACCCTATGCAGGATATTCATGTTATGATTTTCAGCTGAACTTTAAAACAGGTTCTTCCCATCTCTTGGGACCATTGATTGGTAATTTGTGCTTTGTGTTTGTGTTTGTCATCTTGGCATCCTGGTGTCATCCTGCTGCTTAACACATCATTTGGGATGTTCACGCTTTCAGAGTTCCTTGCTATACAATGTAGTCTTATCCATTGATTACCAATTCCCAGTATTGATTAAAGCCACATGTCCTTAGAGTTTTTGACAGTGACACACCACAAAACCTTTGTCATGGTAGGAGGAATACACGACAATAATAGGAAAACCCCAAAAAGTTTATTTCAAAGGGGAAAACTAATTTAAAAGACATTGCATAATAAATTCACAGAGGAATTTTATTCTTGAGAAGATGACTCCAGTTGGTGTTAAGCTTACCAGACATCTTGTGGACACCAGCCTGGGGAGGATATTTCCTCTCTGACAGAGACTGAAAGGTTGACTGTTTTTTAAATTAATTTTTATTCTCATCCTACTTTTATAAGTTTATGTAGTTCTAGGTTTTTTTTACTTTTTATGGATTGTATTGATTGTGTTACTTGATCTGTAGGTCAGTCTGTGTAACTGTGCTGCTGCGATTTGAGTTCTTATAACTTGGTAGTTTCTCCTGTGTCCATTTCATTCTGCGTTTTCATGCCCTGATTCCATTAGATGTCATAAAATATCTGGTAGTTCCCTAAGGTCACACACATGGTAATTTAAAATATTTCTTTAAATGATGCAATATTAGCCAATGATAAGAATTCTGTGACTATGTATATTATTTATGATTTAGAGGATAAAATTGTTTTCTTTTAAAGTATTTTGTTTTTTATCATGCTGGTGAATGACCTTTCTACTGAAAGACCTTAGTAAAAAAATATTCGGCTTGCATTTTTTTCCTAATGCTTTTTGCTAAAGTTCAGAAGATCAGCACTGGGTTGCAGAGTCTATTTTCTCTTGCCTATAAATAACTGTGTACAGAGCAGAAGAGCTTTAGCAGGGCCATGCCTGCGTGGCTGGCATACCCTGCATGCCAGGGGGCACGGGCCCATGGGCAGCAAACCCGCTGTGGGCTGGAGTGGCCATGAAGATCACAGGCCTGAGCTGCCCTTTCCCAGCAGAGAGGCTGCGAGGAAGAGTCAGCCCGGTGGCAGAGCTGCCCGATTCTCTCTGCTTTGGACACGTGTCTGTGCAGGCATGCACTGTGTTCCAGGGCACTGAGCAAAGGCAGCAGCAGCCTACTTGGGCTGGCTTTATCCCCCTTTCCCCCAGGGCAGCTCCCACCACTCCTGTATCCTATAAAAGCTGGCTGTGTACAGTTTTTTGATCTACAAAGAAAAGAAAGGGGAGTAAGAGATGCTATTACATGAACTGGTCAATTCATACTTTGTATTTCAACATGCTACAACTGCCTTTTTGCTTTTTAATCTATTACTTCAATACAGTCTTTTATAAAGAAGCATGTTCCTTACTGTCCCTCAGGCTATGCTGGCTGGGGTTTCCTGTGCTTGGCATCTTGATGTGAGTGCAATTGTTGCTGTTGTATAGTGACAGCTCACACTACCCCGCTTTGACTCGTGGGGCCCATTTGTTCCTCCTGAGCCTTCAATGCTTACCTGGCCAGTCCTGGATCAGTGGTCCCCAATCACTTTTCTGTGTTGGCTGGGTCACCAGGAGGCATCCAGACCTGGATGGGGAAAACTAGCATCTGATTCTGCAGGGTAGTTTGTCCCAGGCCCGCTGTGGGCTGATGGTGGCAGAGCGGTTACGCTGCTGTGCACATTGTTTACTGTGTCCTGCTGGGAGGGAAATGCCTGAAATGAATGGGGAACTTAGGGGGAATTTGTCATTGTGTTGGTCCATCATTTATTCCATTTGGACTTCATCAGCTGGATAAACAATGGAGATTGCCATGCCCTGCACGTCAGAGCAGGGATACCTGAGGGGAAAGGTCTGACAAAAAGTGGAGAGCTCTGGTGGCATCACCTCCAGTCACCTTGTCACCTCCACTCCCATTGCTGGGGTGCTCACTGCAGCTAATGAAGCCCAGGGATGCTGGGGCTTATAAGTGCTGCTGAAATATGAATAATTACTATGTAATTTGCAAACCACTTTAACACACAGTTTTAAAAACACTAGCTATCAAACCTTCTGAATTTATTCCAAAGCCATTGAGTTTGGGACAGACCTGCTAATCCAAGAGCATAATGGACCTATAAAACTATAAGGTAGACACCTACTTGTTATCCTCAAGGGACTGAAGGTATGGAGGGGATCAATTTGGGCTACACTTGCAATTTGTATGCCAGTATGAAAAATGTTCAGTATAAAGACGGCAGGATGAGAGACAAGAGCAGGGAATTGGGCAGAGGCTGCTTGAGGCGTGTTCCCTCAGGGAGTGAGGTTACTGATCCTCCAGAGCTGCTTCATGACCAGAGCCTGGGGCTGTGATCTTTCAGTTTTGCAGAGGTGAAGCTTATCTTGCATTGGGATGCAAAGTCAGGGCAGTAGCATTGCTGGAGCTGCCCTTTTTCAGGAAAAGTGCCTCACTATGAATTAATATGGCAAAGGAATAAACAGCCAGGTTAAGGGGCTTGTACACCCCTAAACAGAGTCTCAGAATAAACTGTGGTGGTTAGGGAATGAGCTTTTGCTTTTAACATGAGGCTGGTTTGGAGGCTTGTGCTGCTGGGTGCTCGTTGTTGGGAGGCGTCACTGCGCAGGGCTTAGTGCCACATGCCCAAGGATGCAGAGCTGTTCGTGCAGCTCCACAGCCAGAGCTGTGACCCCTTCTCAGCTGGATGTCACACAGGAGGGTTCTCTATGCTCCTGGGTGGAAGGGGGATGCTGTGGTGCTGGTGTGCAAGTCAGATGGGATGGTGCCTCCAAAGGCACCCGCCACCAGCTGCTGCAGCTGCCATGGCGCAGTGACACGGGGGTGCATTTCTACCAGAAACAAACCTGAAAAGCTGGGCAGTACCAGGGATGTAGGAGGCAGGAGTCATTCAGGAGGAGCAGATGCTGGCATTCATCTTTCCTGGAGTGATTTAAAAGAGTAATCAATTAGTATTGTTTGTGATATTCCAGGACTGAGACGTACTCTGAAATATTCCGTACTAACACATTGCAGTGCTCTATGTTGCCTGCTGGGCTTATTTTTTGAAAACTTCTGGAGTGAATGAAGTGCTAATTGGAAAAGGTGTTTCATACATGGTGAGCTTTCTGGACTATGCTAAGAAAGGTCTGATTTTCTTCCTGAATTAAATAAGTACTTAAACTGAGCTCTTTGTACTTGCTGGTTTAGAGACAGGATGAACAATTTTTCGGTTTATGGACTGCAATTATTTAAGTACTTCAGTTAAAGCTCTGGGCATAGTTTTTAATCCCTTTGGGATAGTACTAACACCAAAATTCTTTAATTCCATATATATGCATGAACAGAAACTTCAGAGCAATGGGCAGCCCTGCTGCTTGGTGGTGGCAGGAGAGTTTGGGACTGGTTGGGGTGCCTGTTGTTGTTCACTACTTTTGAGCAAAGGGCAGTCCAGGAAGAAAATCTACATTTCTTTTAGAGTATTAGTAAAGAAGTGTAAATATTTGGGTGGCTTCAGTGACAGCAATGGCCCCAATTTATTGAGAGGGGAAGGATAGAAGGATGTCAGTGTCCTGGTCTCACTCCTGCTGTAGCTGTGGATTTGTGGTTGCTCAGAACCTTTCTTCCTGCTTACAGCTGCACTGGGGCTCTCATCAGAGGTCTGGGTCTGGCTTTCATATTTTAGTTTCTCCTTCCACTGCTTCCACATCCACAACATCTTTGGGTGGACAACAGGTCTGTTGGTGCTATGCAGCACTCCTGGGGCACAGAGATAAAGGGAAGTATCCCAGGGGTTGAATTCTTGACCTTCCTATGTCACAGTGAAGTAATTGCTGCTGCCAGCCCACCATGGCAGTGCCAGCCCACTGCTGAGGCTGCTCAGAATGGATGCCTGTAGCCTCTGGAGAAACTGGGGGACTCATCTGTGTCAGAGGAGCACATGGGCACCCTGGAGTTGCTGGAGGGCAGGGGACAGTGTGCTCTCCTCTCCTTACACCAGCCTAGGCATTTTACTTAAATAAATTAATTCTTTTCACAAGTATAATCACTAAATATTCTTTCTTGCTGTCCCCAAGACTTGCAGTGCTTTGTTGCAGCATTTGTCATGTTGGATAGGTCGTCTTTTTCAGTTTTTAAGATAAAAGAAGTTGAAAATAGAGCAGGTCAGCAGGTGGCACATCACAAAGTCTCATCACTCTTCTTTCTCCTTGCACCATTTCTTGCTTATTTATTATTTTTTTCAGTTTAAATGTCTTTACACTTACAGCAGTTGATCTATGGATGAACAATAGCTTTCTGGATTAGTCTGCATTACTATGAGGTTTTTTTTTCCTGAGAGGGGCAGCCATCCATCTCAGACGTGAGTATTTGGGCAGTTCCTGAGTGGGAGTGGAAGATGGTGCTCCAGGCTCCTGTGTGTGTGAGTGGGTCTTTGTGCACTGGTGTTCCCTCAACTGCTTAAAAGATATATATTTGTACTTTGTAAGCAAAACTCTCCTTATCAGTTAATTGAACTGGCAGAGTGACTTATTGCCATAGAGGCACTAAAGACAGGAAGGGCAGAACATAATTTTTAGATTGGTTATAATTCAGAGATATTGCTTATGTTACAGTGTCTTGACAAGATATTTAAAAAAAAAATTGCTCTAAGCTGAGTTTCCAGCTATGGAGATAAATGTGTGATCACATCATTGATGTTAGAAATATTGAGAAAAATATTCCAGAACCCTCAAGGCTGGACTGAGCACGTGTGCCCTGGCTCCAGAAGGGTGGTGGCTATGCAGAGCCTACAGGTACTTATTCGGGTGGTGGGGAGGGGCTGTTACTCCAAGGGAGAGGACAGTCCTGGGTGCTGAGCAGGGGAGATGTGAGGGGCTTGGAGCACTGGTGATATGTGAGTCCTGGCCAAAGCACAGCTGTTCTGTCCAGATAATGCACTGGACTTCCCTTTGGGAGTGATGGCTAATTAAAGTCACTCACTGTTTGGATGACAGCTGTGAAGGTAAAGGTGTTTGGTTCTGAGAGTCCTCTTCTCTGGGCCCCTCCACTGATAGATGGTGAAAGAGCCTTGGGAATCCTGGAGTCTGGTAGCTGTGGAGGGTGGGAGCCCTGCAGGACACAGCCATGGCAATTCTCTCCCAGCCCTTATTAGTCAGGAGAGCAGGCAGCCTGCCATGCTCGTGTGGCCTTTTGAGTAGCAATTAGAGAAAATATCCTAGGCTTCTAGGGGACAAAAGAAGGAAAGGACTCTTTTGGGGACTTATGTGAAGTCAAACCCTAATGGGATCAGACATCCCTGGGCAAGCCCAAAGCCTTCTCTAGCTTTGAGTTCCATGGCAGTGCAACAAGAAACTTTTCCACTTCACAGCAAAGCTTCCTTCCAAGCAGGGAGAAACCTGGAGGGTGACATCCTCATTCGCTGAGGTGTGCTCTTCCACTTTTACCTCTGCAGTTGTGGCCCCAGGTTTCCGTGGCAGCAGTGATGTATGAAAAGAGCATAGTGGCTATGACAGAAATGTGCCTGCAGCTTTGTCCTTGCCTTTGTAAAATGGATTTTGAGACTTCCAGTAGAGATCATGGTATGTTGCACCCAAAAAACCTGGCCGGAATGCTTGAATTGTTATCAGTACAGACATTTAGTAATGAAGGTAAAACATTATTTGTACTTGCAAAAGTAGTTACTGGCTGCATGTAGAGTTAGTATGTCTAATAAGCAACCACTGGTAGTTTCTGCAGGACAAGGGAGGTGATTTGGGCTTCAGTGCAAGGTGTTGGGTATGTGTCTATGTTTATCTGACACCCAGGAGTGGGTTAATGACTTAGTGTGTAACTGGTCATGACACCTCTTGGAAGAGATGTCTCATGTTGAGCTGCTGATACATGTCAGATAGAGGTTGAGAGATGCCAGATGGTGACAGGGGGCAAAAAGAACAAGGGAAAAAGAGGAAGACAAGTTCTGAGGGACAGAAGGAGAAAACGGAGAATGGAAGATTTGATTTACTGAATGGCAGCAGCACTTATCTCAGAGGCAGGATTAAGAACAAGAGCAGTGGGGAGCTGAAGGGGAAGAGAGGAAATTCAGAATAAATCTAGTGGTGCTGAGAGCACATGGGATGTAGAGAGGGCTAAGCATGAGATGTTTGTGTTTAGCAGAGATGGCACAAGTCAGATGGAATCTCACCTTTGATGGAGATGAGAAGCTTTTGGCATTGGTGGCTGGCTGCACATTCAGATGAAAAGTATCAGGGAAGAAATGGGTCCATGTTTGAACCTCTGCATCAATTCCTAGCAGGCAGTTATCCACACTAAATTTTTGGCAGTCTAATCACTGAGGCCATGGAATTGGTGGATATACGGGCTATAAATGTCCTTCCTGATTAGGGGAGCACAATGTAGTGAAGCTAGTGCAACTAGTTCTTGCAACTAAACAAAGAATGCTGTCTGTCCAGCAGCTTTCTGGAAGAAAAGATGACATCTTTGGTGAGATCTTGTGGCTATCAAATGTCCTGGTTTTTTTATTAAATTTGTTTGAAGGTCTGCCCTGCCAAGCTCTGCAGTTTGTGTGAACAGCCCAAGGCAGAGAAGTACCTGGAGAAGGAGTGAGCTCCAGAGCCCACATGTGTCACTGGTTAAGAAAAGCTGCACTGATATCTATCTATGGTGTTTTTGTCAAAACTCCTGCCCAAACGTGCACTGGTGATCACAGGCTGGCAGGCTTACTTACGCTGTTGAACTGCAGTTTGGAGCAGAGAATCTGCATCAAAGAAGGCATCTATTTCCTTGTATTGTTGCATAGGTATGAAAAAGAGACATTAAAATGTGTTATAATAACAGCAGTGCAGTGGAAATGCTGTACTACTATGTTTAAAAGAGCAAGGTGTTATTAACAGAAAAAGTTAGACTGGATGAAGCTATATGGTTTCAGCACAATTCCCCGTGATACTTCTGGGTCTGAACCAGGCACACATCCAGATTTCCATCCATGAAAATCGTGGCTATTTAAACAGCAGCAATTTTTTTTTGAGTATTAAAGATGCTTCATATTTTCTATGTGTTTATTGTAATGCAAAATGATGTTATTAGTTCAGCTGGTTGAAATTTTCTATGTGGAACATTAATGTGAAAAACACATTAATGCTCTGTAGAAGTTGACTCAGGCTGTATGAAGACAAATTATTATTTTTTGAAGGAAAAAACATTTTAAGGAAACAGGAAATACTTATTTTTAGAAATGTCATATTTGTGTGAAAAATATTGCTAGTTTTCCAGGCAGACATCTTACAGTGTCTACAGTGTATAAACTGATGATCTATTTTGCCTAACTGGAGGTAAGGAGCATTGAACCAGGGGTGGATTTGGTCCCAAAAAGAGGCTGGCTGGTTACCAATGTTTTTACATCGTTAGGATGTTTTTTGAGACATTATTTCAGTAAAATACATTGCAAATGCAATTATGCCCCCTTCACACAGCTTGTCAACAAAACCTTTCTAGGGCTAGTTAGAACTGCCCAATTTCTGAGGTAAATATGGTTTATGCTCAGATTAATTCTGTGTATGTGGTGTACTCTCAGAAGTTGTCTCTCACTGCTGGGTGTCTGGCCACCCTGGTCCTGTGTCTCCTGGGACTGGAAGGAGAATAAGGGTTTAGGTTTCTCCACCAAGGAAGAGATTTCTCTGTGTCTGTGTCGCCTCATAAGCCTCAACTTGCCATTATGGAATTAGTTGGTCACCTACATGTTTATTCATAAATTGGTGTAAGAAATTAAATTGGTCTATTCCCTTTTTTATAAGGCAGTATCTAATTAACTCTACTCATGTGCAAGAAAATGATTGTTTCTCAGGGTAACACTGAAACCTGTTACTCAAAATTAACACAAACTATATACAATTGAAAAAAATGAAAGATTTTTGGATATATATTTTATTTGACAGTGGTTTAGAATATCATACAGTAAACAAGATTTCTGTAAAAGTTAATTTATCCATAGTGGTGCGTTTCATAAAAATAGTTGCTCACTTACAGCCTTTCTGTGACTATTAATACATGGAATTATATTTATAGAGATAGAGCTGTACAAGGTAAATTCACAGCTAACACTACACAGAAATATTATTTGGAATGGGGTTTAGATGATGTGCTGTCTTCACAGGTTATCGATTACAGCCGCATAAAGCAATTACTGCACAAGGAGTAGCTGTGAACTGTGCAAATTAGAGTTTATGCAAGCATAATCTCAACTGTTTTTCAGATTTCATTGTTTGCTTTCTTTATACATAAAAATAAGATACTGGGACGTGCATCTACACTACAGAAGCATTGTCCAAAATCAGATTCAATAAATTAATGGCAAATTATACTGGATTCTAGTTCAGGGGATAAAGATTTTTTTTTCCATTAAATAAGAGTTTTATAAACAGCTACATGGACTTGTGCTTTTTTAGAAATTATAAATGGATTTTTCTTTCTAAAAAAAAATGCTTGAAAGCTGCAAAATCCTTGACTTGAGGCTTTTCAAATAATTGGACAGGAAGAAACATGTCTATAAATTTCGCAGTCCAGTGCAATGTTTGAGACATACAGTAATGTGCTAATTTCTTGGAACAAAGCCAATCTCAATCTAGTTTTTCAGCAGAGCATGTGAGGAACTAAGATTGCTAGTGAACAATAATTTTTAAATACGAATTTTTGACAGTACTTAGCTTTATGATTTTTTTTTTAATTACCGATGTATTATTGCCCAGGATTTTGTTTTAAATTTGACAGACAAATAAGCGTATGCACACTTACACAGACATACACACATCTCTTTGAAACAAGATAATGACTGATTGACTGAACTCGGAGTTATTTCCTGTGAAGGCAGACTGGAATGTTTACCTGGCACTTAAGGCTTGAAATTCAAAACAGACAAGCAAGAAAGATAAAAACAAAAAGAAAAAAAAATGGAGATAGGGAAAAAATGGTAGACCATTTTAAAAATGGAAAAATACTGAATTTACTGAATGAAGACACCGACAACTGTATTTCAGAAACCAGTCTAATTATTGTTGATGTGTGCCTGAAAGGCACCTGCTCTGCCAAACTGAGGGGATGAGAGGTGAGAGTGTCCTAAGTAAATGCGGATGGGTATGAAACATAGCACTGTTGATAAGTGACGCTATCATCTTCTGCAGGAAGGAAAGGCCTTTCCTTAAGGAAACTGCAGCTTTTTCTCTGTAGCACTCTTCCTTTCATTGCAAGGGCCTTGCAGATGTCTGGGGTTTGAGCCTGACCAATTGGTTTGTGTGCTACCTCGCAGGACTTGGGGAACCTGTAATAAATCGCTTTTGAGAATAATTTGCAAATACAACTCCACCCTAACTCCTTTCCAATGTACAGAAACATGGTTTGTTCACAAAAATGGCAGTAGAAATGGTATCACAGAAACTAATCCACTGGATTCCCCACTCCTCCTGTAGCGCCCAGTGAACTATGCTACGGGGTACCACGTGGACTATCCCAAAGCGTTAACAGTGGAGACGTGTCATGGGTGTACAGTTCCGAATGATGCTTTAAAGAAACCCTTTAACCCCTGTCTAGATATGTCGAGAACAATTTATTTACAACATTTTAGCTCCATGAAAAGATCCTCTCTCGGTTTCAGCTTGCTCCGTGCAGTTTTATTTAAGGCGATGTTCCAGTTTGTGATTGCTCTAACTTGTTCCAGTTTCTTGATATAAAGTTTGAATGAAATCCAAGTCCTTCATGCAGTGGGAAAAAAATGCTAAAGCTACACTGCACTATCCTTCTCTGATGTACTGTCCTTCATATTGTTTTGGTTTCTTCCATAGCTGCCAAAGTCCCTAAAATGGACCTGGGACTTTAGGGTCGATTTTAAATCTCTGTGTTGACTGTATGCTTTTGAACTTATTAGATACTGTGCACATTGTCATGGAATTACACACTAATGTTTTCATTCCTCAATGCTTTGTGTATATGTGTGATAGTTAAAATAAATTAAAACAAACCAATGTGAGACAAAAACTAAGAAGAATGTTCTGCGTCAGTTTGAGACAGTTAGAGGGCAACAGTCCCTTGCTTATCTGCTCATTGCAGAAGTACCAGACTTTAGGACGCTAGGTAGCTTATCCGAGCCAGGGATTTTCCACGGCCCTGGAGAGACCGTTGCCTTTCGAACTGTGGTGTTGGTGCTGCGAGTGCTAATGGAGTGGAGATGTCCCTTCCTGGGGAACTCGCTGGGTTTCCCATCAGGGTCCCTCTGGCTGTGGTCCATATCACTTCCAGGCGAGCTGCAGCGGTTGCTACTATATGTCTTGGTAGCTCCTGTATCGATCTTGATGTGGTCGGGTGCTGCAGCTGACTTCTTCTCACTGGTGTTTGTGGATCTGTGATCTTCTCTTTTGCTAAGAGATCCTCCTCTCTTGCTTTCTGGCTTCCTCAGCCTCCCAAACTGTTCATCACTGGTTCCAGCACACATGCGCTCTCTTGCGCCAGCCTCGATCATAACACTGTGTCCCACCACTTTGCTTTCTGAGGTGGGCCTGCCACCATCAGTGGTCTTATTTTTGCCTTCTGAATATCCTTTCCAAGAAGCCTCTTCATGCTTTGACCTGTCTACCTTTTTAGGACTTGCTGACCTTTCTCTTTGTTCTCCTAACCTTTTCTTTTTGTGACCGTTCACCGAAAGCTCCTTTGGTTTCCTTACATCGTGTTCCCTCTTGAAATCCCATGTTGGCTCTGGGCTTATCTGGTGAGAAGGGTCAGAGGGTGGGGCTATGTGTGATGAAGATAATGGTGAGATTATGTCATCGAGGGAAAGAGCTACTTCCGGCAGACCTGGGGAGGTGGCAGAGGGAGCACTCCAGGAGCTTGGTTCGTCTGTTGTAACAACAAAGAGAAGAGAGTTAGGGGCATATTCAGCAGCACAGGCACATGTAGTCCCAGCAACACTGACACCCAAACCATGTACCAGACTTAAAACTCTCTCTTTCAGGTGAGGTAAAAGTCCCTCAATTGTGGAGCCCATAGGGAGAAAACCAAAAATAATCTCTCCACAAAAAAAACCCCAAAACCAAAACAAACCACAGCCCCAAAAAACAAAACAAAACCCAAAAAACCAAACCAAACCACAGGAGAAGCAAGAACCACAAAGCTGGTAACTGCTGGTAACAAAATGCCGGAAACCCTGGTCTTTTTTTCATACAGATTCTGCTTTCCTCTGCCTATGTTAAATTATTCTTAAAATAACAAAGGCATGTGCTCATGAAATCAAATAGCATCTTTTGTAGCTGTATAATGGATTTCTTAGCTGGGCAATATCAGTGCTGTCTCTGAGGACAAATGAGAAGGACTTTCTGCCATCTATTAAACATGTCCCTACAAGCATATAATAATTGACAAGAATTTGTGGCTCCGATAAGGCCATCATTGAATTCTGTCTCATATTTTTTCTAAACAGATATAGTATTGCACTGTTTATGGTCCCACAATTCTTACAGGGTACTTACAAAGCTCTGCTTTATATCACAGTGTCAGCTGCTAAGACTCCTGGTTGTGCATTTTGAATGTCTCCTGGTTATTTAGCCTTAACACAACATGGTTGGATTGTGCAGATCCTGTTTAATTTAGCTAAATATGTGTCTCCTTTGCTGAATCACGATGATTTTCCTAATCCAAACCAGAATATTCTGAGAAGCCTTTCTCTTGCATATACATCCTCATTTCTTTTGATTAACCTTCTGGCAGACAACAAATCCATCATGATTAATGACAGCATGGCTCCTATTCTTACCCGTCTACTTAGAGGTTACAGAAATCACTGCACTTGGCTGATGTCATTCCCTATTTAGCACCATTGCCTGGCTTTCAATGGTCTGAGGAATAATCTGTCAGAGATGAAGGACTATCTCAGGAATCCATGGAAACGAGGTAGAACTTGTGGCAAGAGCTGCATATTTTATGGGGGAGAAAATGTAACCTTCTCGGTAAAGAAACAAGCATGGACTTCTTCAGGTCAGGACTAGTATCTCTCAGTGATATCAACTGCCCTTTAAAAAAGTAACATGCATTCTTCTCAGTGCCATGGCTGCTTTCAAATTATCGTGGACACGCACATTGTCTCAAAAAATGGAATAGATTCTACTGCCCAGCCTGGGATCTGCAGCTTGCTTAACTAAAACAGCACTTTTAAGTTAATAGCTGGATTGAGTGATTGCTGTCTTGCAGATAAAAATAGGAGAGACAATAGTGAGGTGAGTGACGTAAAGGGAGGAAGCAGCACAGTTAGCTGAGGAGCTATTTATTTTCCCAGATGGTGTTTGTCATATGCTTTTGCATAATGAGCATATGTGTGGAGAGGATTAGCATTTGAGAGGGGTAGAAAGTACAAGTTCTGTGTAAGACAAATAAACATTGAGCTGGGAATCTAAATGGGATGAGGGTCTCAACTGAATTTAAAAAAAAAGAAATCACACTTTCTTACCCTCCAGTTAAGGGTGAGTAATGTACCATCTGCTCCCAACTTGGCACTCAAACAGGAAAAAAATATGAGGAAGACTCGTGCATATAGAGTGATCATCTCCTAGGAGTTTGCCTACAAAAAGCATTGACTTTGATGGGCTTGTTCTTTACTTCTGCTCTTCTGCACCACCAACCTGGCACAGGACCACAGCCTGTGCCTGATGGGGAAAGCACAGACCCCACTCTGGTTCTTCTTCAATCTGAAATCCATTTTATTTAAGGATCCCATTTTATTTAACACTTGAGCCAGGGACCATGCATGGGGTCCAAATTGCTCAAAATATCCTGGGATTCGGCACAAAGCTGCCTACGTGCACCAGCACGGTACCTGAGGCAGCCCTGAAGAAGGCACTTTGAGCTTTGGAATATTAAGTTTATACTTTTCATGGCATTATCACTCCTTCTCAGGGTAGAGGTGGTGCCAAGGGTTGGACCAACATATTTGTCTGAATTACAGTCTTCTTTCCTAGTTCTCCATGAGAGGTTGTTTTTCACTGTCAGTGAAAAGCAGTGGGTCATTATCCGATCTCGTGTTAGGCTCTGAGAGCTTCTGATTACAGAAATAGCCTGTTACTGTGGCTAGTATCAGCTGCACACCAGTAAAAACACCAAATGGCCTGGAGCAAAAAGATGCTTTCGGGTAACAAGACTGCCTCTGTGGAAAATGTACCACTATGCTCAAATCAGCTGTTTCTCCTCCAGGAGGACTAACCAGGGGGCCACCATTCAAAACCAAGGTGGCAAATGCCTCTTGTTGCTCGTCTGAGGCATGAAGGATAATATGGTATCAGTTATTTGTGGGATGCTCAGGAGAGGAGACTTGGGGGTTAGTGGCCTGCTGCTTTATTCCGTGGAGGTGACAGAAATGATCTCTTAATGGACTGTCTCCTGAGACAAGTTTCCTTTTTTTTTTTTTCTCCTACTTTCTTTTTTAAAGGGGATTAAAAAATAACCAAATGTTGCAGTGAGAAATCATAGTGAGTTAGAACATACTTCAACAAAAGTGAATCAGCATATCTCTTACATATAGTCATATATAAGTATAGGTGTCTATAAACTGGAGCATGTCATATTGTATGCATTACTGGATTTTATCTCTCCCCCAGAAAACCCTATGTAAAAGACAACTTGGCCAATTAAGCAAGAAAACTTATAGCCACAGCTTAAAGGAAGTTTGGCTGTGGGACAACCTCAGGTGGGTCACTGGCTGCACTATGTTTAAAATACTTGCCAGGAAGTCACCTTTATAAAGGTTGTAATTCCAGTGATTTGGGAACAATGTTGCCATGGAATACAACTATCATTTAAATTCTGTGGCAATATAGCACTTGCAAGTAAGAACAAAATGATTTCTTTATGGTTTAAGTACCATCAATCTGAGACAGCCAAACCCAAGCTAACCTGCTTTTCTTTCAAATGAAATTACATTATATAGAAAGTCGGCCTCAGCCTTGGCAGACGTTAATGTCAACAAGCCATTGTTGCAATATGTCACTGGCTAGTGAGGAGAATGCTTATATGAGGGTATTGTAGCTGACTTCCCTCTAATGTTTGAACATTATGGAAAAACATAAAAATTACTAGAGTAGAGCAAAGTGCAGGAATGTAAGTAATTTGTTGCTCAAAGAAAAACCTTTTATAGAGCTGTGTTCAAGCCATAAGGGTTCATTTGGACTTGTTGAACCAGCACTGCTTTTCCATAACAAATATAAACAGGAGGAAAATGTAAAATTTTATCCTGCAGAGCAGTTAAACTAGTCATTTATTTTTATGCTTATACTCAGGTTCTAGATGCATTTTGGAGAGAGTTATTAATATTTCTGAATATATTTTATTCTGTTTGTCTAAGGTTTTTTATAAAATCTTTGTGTTAGTTGGGAACAGAACCTACTTTTACTGTCATTCCAATGTATCTCAAAGCATTTTGTAAACACACTGAACCAGAGACAGAGCACTTATTTTACTTTTTTCTTCCTTCACCTCTGGGAGGAACTGAAAACAGTATTTGTTTAATAGAGCATGAACTACTAGTGCCCAAACAACTTGCAAGCAGATGAGAATGATACTGCATTCAGTTGCAACTGCTGGAGAGATTTAGGGACAACATAGTTTTAAATTTGTTTCTGACTTTGTCACCATGGATAACATCCTTACTGTGAGAGAAATTGTTTTTCAAAAGTATACCTCTCACTGAAGGCTAATAGATGCCTTCCTCCCTTCTTTGAAGGGAGAAAATCTCCCTTGACCTACTAATTTAGACAAGATAAACGAGCTGGGAGCAGCTCTATAATCTGTCACTGTGATGGCATTATATTTGCTGTAATTTAGTAGGTGTTTACTGGGTGGCTTTTAGTTTCCACAAGCTACTGTAACACAAGTTGGTGGCACTTCTCCATGGGATGTGTAAGAATGACTCACCTACGACCCGCTTCACATAACTCCCAGGCAAAGGAGTAAATTGCTAACTGAGTAAGAGCCACCACAGACACAAGAACTTGAGCGTGTGGGAGGACAAGTAGGAGATGAACACAGCCATTTTGGGGGAAGAGTGTCACGGGGAAAACATCAGGAGCAGAAGTTTTGTGTCTCAAGGTTTTCTTGTTTGCGGTAGAACTGTCACATACATGACTTGTTTGTTTTGCTATGTCAGCTCTCACACATTCAATGGAGTGGAAATGAAGGTACGACTCTCATGTGTCTGTTTGCCACTGTCTTAACTGTTCTACCCGGATCCAGTGCTTGCTGATGGCTTATGTATAAACCATGAGCAAAAGAACCCTGGCTTTATTCCTAATAGAGTTGAGAGCTCTGCCCGTGGACCTCTGATTTGTGGCTAGGTTCTCCCTTAGCACCAAAATATTTTAGATAATTGTTTAGTAGTTTATCAAGGATGTGTGATTTTTCATCAGATATAATTATCCATAAAGTACTAATATTAATTTATTGAATATTTAGTAGTAAGAGTAGAAATTACATCACATTTTATTACTTAAGTACAATAAAATCTCAAAGCCTTTTTAATTTTCAAATTATATGAATAATGTACAATATATTAAAGCTTTGAACACTTTCATTAGTCTGAATGAAGTGTTTTCTGAAATGTCTAAGCAGCTGTTCTCATATCTTCCCAGAATTATTTTCCTAGGGAATCAAAGAGGGTTTGATTGAATAAAAAATACAGTGCTTTATTTTTTCCCTCCATTTTTTGTCTGAAATTATGTATTGCCAGGAGGTGGCAAGCAGTTCTTACAGATGCTGCTAATAACAAAAATGGGACAAATTGTCCCCTGGTGAATATCCACTAATGTTGGCAATGCTACACCAGGAATGTGTTTCGGTCTTTCTCATTATAGCTTGACATGTCTTTGATGTTCCTGATTGCATTGGTCTCCTGCAGCTTTTCTTTAACACTCTCTGAGGAGGGATAGTTCAGAATATATAAAGAATCTTTAATCTTTTATCCTGAAACTTCCACAACCCAAACATACAGCACCCTTTGTCTCCTGAAATAAATGATTCTCTGAAGATTTCATGTTTAGAAAAGCTCTTGATACTTTCTGTTCAGCTTTCAGCCTTATGGAAATGTGACACAATATGCCATCCTCTCCCCCAGTCTCTCCCAGAAAGTGAGTGGCAATGGGCTCTGCCCCCACCATACAGCCTGCCTGTACTTCTAGCTATAAACTGTAATTCTTGTTAATTATTCAATATGCTATGCACATATTTTCTCACGAATTACACTTTTCTTGGCTTAAAATTACACTCGGCTTGTGACCCCTTCCACTGAACTTATCCACATTCAGATCCCTGAACACTAGTAGCCCTGGAAGCAAATACCAATGGATTTAGATGCCTTCTGCTGTGATATGGTACTTTGGTCAGACACTGTGGGCACATCCTGTGGGATAGCCTTTCCATCATTAGTACTGCTCTTATGCTTTACAAAGGTATGATGGCAGCGTGCTATGGGTGCAAAATGTTAATTCTATGTACAGAAATCAGATACATGCCATATACATTTATTAAAATAAATCCAGGTTATGCTTGGTTATTTTAGTATATGAACTGCTTCTCCTTTGTCACACTTGCAGTTGAGTGATCAGCTTAATATTTTGAAGTCTTATTTCTGATGTAATGAAAACCTAAGCTAATTCTTTGCTATCTTAATGTGGCCACATTTGTTATATCACTTGCCTGTTTGTACTCAACAATGTCATGGTGAGTCTGAATGTTCAGAGTACCTTGTAAATATAACTTTAAATGTAGCTTTGGTCAAGAGTGGAGTCCTTCTACTTTTCAGTAATTTGTTTTTTTGGTTTCACACATTTGTTTTTCCAAAGTTTGAGAATCTCAGGGTAATCAGAGTTAGTTTACAAGTCACAAAAGATTACAGGAAAACAAGCATGCATCTGAGTCCTGACATCTTTCACTTCTAAATTTTGCGCTTGGCATTTTCAAAAGAGCAGAACAATTCATTAAGGAAGACTGATATTTGGGGTATGAGACAATGCCAGACCAAAGTCATTGCACATTTTTGTTTTCGTCACTGGTCCAATACCGGAAAAGGTGGCCACTATTGCTATTACATGGAGCTATTGGTGGCATGGCTTCTGCAAATATTCACAAGAACTGAAGAGATATGAACGTAAGTGCGGCGTAAGTGATGAATATTTCTATCCCCTCTGTAAAATTGAAATGTTTAGTTTTGCATCCAGAAAATTCAGCCACTGACCTACTCCAACACTGAGAAGCACAGCTCTACATCCTGCTTGGCTCAGTTCCCAGTGCCATTGATACTCAGATGCCCTACTTTTTTTCATGCTCCTGGTCATTACTGATGAGCAACAATTTAGTTCCTCTGGGTTCATTATATCCATCTTCCATTGTATACTTTACCTAGATATTAAATGGAAGATGCCCTAAATATTTTTGCAGCAGATACGGTGTTCATAAGGTTCTTGCAAGGGCCATCTAATGAGACTTTGAATGATCTCATCTCAGGTAAAATTCACTTTCATCACCTTTTATGTACTCTGCTTAGAAGTTTGTTAGAGAAGTGCTTTCATGTTCAGAGATCTAATTTGAGAATTATTGCAACACTTCAGAAAGAGCAGATTGTTAGTTATGCTTGAAAGACCAAATCTACAGAAGCTCAGGAGATGGTATTACTTGGTTTTGAAGCTAAGGGAACAGAGAGAAAGGGAAAATTTAAACTTGGGGCAGAGAGGGCAAAACTGTACACTGCAAGGAAAAGAAGTTTAAAAATCCTTTAGAAAAATGCTGAATGTTTTCCTGAAACAAGAAAGCCACACACATTGATTTGTGTTTGTTTAATCTGTAGCAAGCACTATGGATGAAAGCACTTTTCAATTTTTTATGCAATGTAGTCTTTAAATATGGTTAACAAAGAAACATGGGAAGCAACTGATCTGACTTGGAGAGTTCCTATTATTATTATTCTGCACTGATGATTTTGATCCTACATTATTATACCCAGGGCATCATCAGTAAACCCCTTTCCCTGAGTTCTTTAATTATGGCGCTGCTTCACCAGTATTTTACTGTCCTTACCACTTGAGATAATAATTTAATTGCCTCACAGAATCAGAGAGAGGGGTGTCTCAAAAGACCTCTGGATATAGATGTCTGCTCTTCTGTTGAACATGTACACAGCCAGTGTTGGGGAGTCCCTTATGGGAAACCCTTTTGGAGGCTGTGGATCGAAGCCGAGTGGATGCACACAGAGATCTACACCCATCACCCCACATCAGGTCCTTTATAGAAAACATGGGCCACTGCAAATAAATGCCCTGAGACTTTTCAGGCTTAACACAGGAGGCAACTAATGAATTCAGAAGCACTCAGATTTTCTGGCATGGAGAGCAGGTGAACGGGATTGCCTTGCATGATCTTGGGGTGCTGCTTTAGCCCTGTCCTGGTTACTCAGCCATTGTTCACCCCTTGAATATAAATCACATCCATAAACAATTCATTGTGATTTTGCAATAGTGTCTAAGCTCTGCATCATTTGGGTTTCTCCAACATTAGTCACACCTCACAACAGGGTCAAGACTTTAACACTGCCCTTACAATAGCAAGAATAAAAAAGGGTAATTTTTTTATGCAGAAAAAAGCTATCCAAAGCACAGGACAGGACAGGGGAAAAAATAAGGAGCCCCACCTACAAGCAGGTTGTATTTCAGCAGCAGGTAAATTAACACAGTAAATCAGTTTACTAATTTACTGTAATAGACTTCTGGCTGTGAATCTTAAGACCAGATGATTATGAGTACACAGTTTAGCTCTCATTCCAAGACCCAGTTTAGTTCATTCCATAGATACGATTCTAGAAAACAGTCCTCTCAACTGAATATTTAAATCATTGTGATCACTGATCTGAGTGAACTTGGTGTGAGAGACTGAAATGTTAATGGTTAATGACCCAAACAATTGCCCATTTGCAAAAGCAGCAGGTGCTCTGCTGAGGATGTGCAAGGTCACAGCCCAGGAGCGGAGCAGGTGTGCACCAAACTTTGTTTAGGGACAAGCCAGGCTTTGAGCCAGATAAGAGAGGAGGCTGATAAGAAGCAGATCCTGTGAGGTGGAATAATTCTTTTTACCATGCCTATGTCCTCCCTTACACAACTGGCTCAATTGTAAAACCCCTCTGGGGAAGGTATCAGGACATTCACATTATTCATCCCTTCTGATGGGGCATAACTGGCTCACCTACAATGACATGAGAGGCAGCTGTCATGTCTTAAAAGGTGTCATTAAACCATCTTTCTTTCTTCTCTTTCTTTTTTTTTTTTCTCTCTTTCCTTTATATATTTTCTTAGGTAGTATTTTTATGCTTTTGTATTGTTATATTACTATAGGTAATAATAACCAAAATGGCTACATATCTGCTTTCCATTTCAACCCAATTCTTCTAAAATAAACCTTATACATATATTTATAAACACTGATCATTCAGTTTTGCTTCACTCTAATCCCCCCCTCCACGGGATCTATTAACAAGAACTCCAGTTACCCTCACCTTCAGGGACAGGTGGCAATACTTGGCAAATTAGATTTTTCCTTGAATCAGCTTAATTCATCTGCATAAATGTTGCAGGATTACTAATACTGAAGGAGCTGAAGTGAAGAGAAGCAGCCAGCATGGGGCTTTTACCCTCCACAGGAAGCTCCTCACTGCTATGTCAGTGTTAAATCTGTGGACAGCTTAAGTACCAGTCTTGAGTGATGCTGCTCTAGCCACACATTATCATTCACTAGGCCCTTCAGGTGGATTGGTGCCCTTTTTGAAGTGCTGAGTATCTCACATATTTATCAGATCAGAGCTACTCAGGCAATACTCATTCCATCAATAAAGAAGGTTTTATTTATTTCCTGTGTGGTCAGGCAGCAGAGCAGAACTGGAGAAACCTCAGCAGTTCTCTTCCAGAGCCATGCTGGAGCTGGAAAAACTACATTGGAAGTTACTGTATAATTAAAAAAGATAATGACTTTCAAATTAGTTTTTATTAATGGAATTAAGCCACATTAAGTCATAAAAGGTGTTCATAAATATGTTAATAGAATGTGTGGTATTAATGAAAAACATTCTGCAGAGACCGAATAATTTAAGAGTTGGATATTGCACACTTAATTAAAGTTAAATATTAAAATTATTAATTATCACAGCTAAAATGGGCGTTAACAGTAGGCATCACATTCTGTCAGGTCAATAGATAGCTGTCATTATTAAAAGCATGTCAATAATAAATAAAATTTACTTCATAAGTGAGGAATTCAGAGCATTTTGACTGTGTATGAAATGCCTCTAGAAAGTTATTTCTGGTAGGCGTTGAGGTTCTCACTTTACAAGTGAGAGCAGGATCTTAAGCCAAACACATAACTTCATTTGAACTCATTCTTAGTCACAAAGCTCATGAATAAATAGTCCTGTTCTGCTTAGGGTAGAAGCTGCAGAAGCAGTTTAGTGTCTCTTCAGCAAACTCTTTTCAGACTGGGGGACCTTTAGGCAATGAAAGTGGAGAGCTGACTCTGGGACCACACCTGCTGTTGTAGTATCTGATATCTTTGGTAAGTATCTTATCTTTGATAAGGCAAATTTCTCTGAAAACTCTACAATGAGATGGAAGTGCATGAATAAACGAATTTTACACTGTAATATTCAGCTTCTAATAAGTAAACACAAATGACATGTTAGAAAACCCAGATGTTCAAAAGTCTGGGTTGCATATCTGTGTTGCTGTTGTTCAACAAAATTCAACACTCTCTGTGGTCACATTCACGAAGCATCAGTTGGAGAGTCACAGTTACCTCATATTGTCAAAGTAAAAAAACCCACATTTCATTTTCTGGTTTTTTTTTCCCCCCAAGCTAGGAATAACAAGCTCTAAGAAATCTGACAGAAGCCATGACCTCTGCTAACCTTTCCCTGTGGTCGAGCCACAGAGTATCAGCCAGGAGTTACACCATAGGATGGTGGAGTGAGGACAGAGGCAGGACTATCTGCAAGTCCCTCTGTGGACAGAGCTTGCCTTTGCCTCCCTCATGGTTGGAATAACAGTTTTTTGTGTCACTCTCTGTGTGAACATTTAGACTCATTATATTTCCAATGTCAATGAGGAGAGATCATGAGAAGCCTTGTTAGTTTAATTTAGTCTTGGGCATCATGGAGTCAGGCCACAGGCAAGGCTCTTTGACACAGAGATTGCGTGACACAGGAATATTCCTGTGTGTGTTCACACTGTTCCCTTTGATACAGAGCTCCCTGTGGCAAGGATTCCATCACAGGTGTGTGGGGAAGCTAACTCTGAGTAAGAACAAGTTGCAGTGATGCAGTCTTGCTATTAACTGGGGGCCTGTGGCAAATGAGAGGGTCTGCAGGATGAGCAGCAGCAGAGGGATTTTCTGGGATGTTACACTGCAACAGCAGAAGACTGGACTTGGTTCTGTGGCAAACTGCAAAGACACAGTAAGTGTTACTGAATTCCTATTTTACCTATTTATCTGGATTATATGAAAGGAAAAACTGATGTGGAGACAGAGGGATGGCTGCATTCTTTCAGGTCCTGTATTTCAGGTGCTTATTTTCTAGTATTGTCAACTGGATGGAAATATAGGAAGCCATGAAAATAAATGTTGGAAAAAGATTTGTGGGTGGGACTTTCCCCATCTTTGGGAAGTCTGCTTGCCAGTTTATGTGAACCAAACCAGGGATAATGCTTGTTCATCTGTTTCATTCACTATAGTTTAGCTGTAATTATCTACACTTGACACCATATTAGTAAATGTACTCCAGAATATTATATTAGAATGATTAAGCTTAATTACAAGAGAACTTGCTCAACAACCTTATTAATAAATCTTTGCTCAGATGTGGGGGGACACTGCCAGTTTTGGCGTGGATTAGCAAGGTTCTGCTTTAGTAATAATACTGAATTGTCAACTAGGAATTTTAATCTTTAAAGTGCTTCTCAAGCATTAAATAATCCCCATAACACTCCCATGAGATAGGTAAGTAAATATTACTATCCCTGTTATACAGATGGGGGAAGCCTGGGTTAGAGTATTCAGCTAGACTGGCCAAAGCCACTGGGAGTGTAGTTGCCAAAGCAATGTTTAGGACTCAGTATTTTCACATTTAAAAAGTGAGGAAAAGGTACTGCCTTCCTGGAAGCTCAAAGCCATTGCCACAAAACTGAAAGTGTCATCCCATGTGTCCTTCTTTCTTTTAAGACTGTGTTTTCTATTTCTATGTCAAGGGATAAAAGGTCTACATATCTTTTAAAACAGAAATTTGCTGTAAGACAGAAATAACTATAGGCACCCACATATACATACACATCCAGTGTTATTTAATAGAAGGATGTTCTGCTTTTCTGCCAGCTGCTACATATTTATTAAATACTAAAGGCATGTTTGTAAAGCAGGTTCTAATATTCAATTTTGCCCTTGAATAGTTTTTACCCATAGCAATAAAATATTCTAGAACCTTTGGGAACCCATATTCAAATTGCTTGATAGTTTTAGACCAATTTTATTAACCAGTATATTGGTTCACTTAGTCAGTCTTTTTTTTTTCTTTTTACACACCACAGATTCCTGAAATTAAGTTGGTATTGCTAGAAGTAAGCAGGTGGCAATGGAAATGCAGCAGGAATATGAATGAATGCTTGCAGTTCCACCAAGGTGGTCACAGGCAGAAAGGGCACTTTTCCAAAATGACTATTGATTTTTGTACTCACATCAGATGAATGACATATGGGGTAGTTCAAGTTTCAAATAACACCCAACCTCAGGTCTGGAGATTTATAAAATGAGCATTAAAAATAGGATGAATCTGATTAGTACTCTGAACAGATAGGAGTAGCTGGCTTCAAAGCATAGGCCAAGATGCTTTAGCCATTTATTAGACAAATGTAAAAACTTCAGACATTCTATTAGAACTAGAAAAATGCATTTTGTAGCAGACTGCAGACTGGAGATTTCTGAAGGATATAACTATATTCAAACAATAAACCCACAGTATAAGCTCCCAATTTTTAATCTATTTTTTGCAACTATAAATGCAGTGGTCACTAGTAAGGGCTACCAAACCCATGGTGCAAGGAAGCACAGGCACGTGTCACTTGATGTGGATGTACCTTCCAAACTACCTGCATCTCTCCTGTGCTGTATCTAAGTTCAAGTAAGCCTGCTGATCATCTTCCACAAGTGATTATTTATACAAAAAGGAACAATTCCTTTGGGTGAAATGTTGTCTTACACTGCATTATGATGTTATGGTAGGGCCTCTCCTAAGGCATACTAGAATGGTCAATTTATCTGTTCTGCATCAGGAACTTTGACTCCTTGCTCAGTGCTCTAATGAATAGTAGCACAGTCACATTTTTGGTTGGGATAAGCCCCATCAAAACGGGCTCTTTAGGAAAATCCCCTCCGAACCCTTTCACTAAAACAGCTATGGAAATGGAAACATTTTGTAACAAACATATTTTCATTTGACATAACATTGTGGTTTTTTTAATCAAGAAAGTGTTTCAATTTTGGTGTTCACCAGAACTAAAGTGCTTTTGATTTTCTGGATACATTATACTGAGAAAAAAATTCTGTTGCAACACTTCCTGCCAAATAAATTAGAACTTTTCACAGCTGGGTGACTCTGCAAAACTAACTGCAGCTGTATTTATAGAGTATTTACATTTCTACTTATTTCAGGGAAAAGACTTATTTCCAGTGTCTATTTTTCTATAGGAGGAAAAATAAAGATGATGCCCAGAAAGTTGAGGTAATAAATATGTAGAACTTGTGTTGGAAGTACAGTTCATTGAGCTGACAACTGGGACTTGTACAATGGCCCCAATGCCAGCCTGGATAGCTAACCTCTCTGAGCTACATTTAGTGAAGAACAAAACAGAGATAAGGTGAGAATACAAGGAATGGTGGAATTAACATTTCCATATGATGCAGGAGCTTTGTGGCTGAGAGGTCTCTAAGGGTCACATACACACTTGAGATACATGGGAACACTTCCAAATAGCCTCTAGATGTGTCCAGTTCTGCAGTAGCAAAATATACGGACATGTCTGTGTTAAAAAAAAAATCTTATTTATAGACACAGATCACAAATAAGCTCTAACTGGAAACCCATTAGTTAGATTACCTGGATCTGCATGCACAAGACTGATAACTTAAGCCCAGTTTAGTGCCTGGGTGCTGGGGGCAGGAATTCTGTGAGCATCACACTGGAGGAGCTGCTTGGAAGAACATCTCTGGGTATAAGTCCCTTTCTGGTTCCAATCTGTCTACTTCAATGTGTGAGACTGTCCTTATAACTGTAGCAAATGCACTACATTGTGCAAAGTCAGCAGCAGACAGAGCTGAATGCATCCAGACACTGCTGTGTTTTCTGTGATGACAGCAATCAATATGAAAATAGAAAAAAAAAGTTTTTCTTTTCCTTTGCTTTCCAAGTATCATATCTGGGCCCTGCCTCTGTATTACAAATTAGATGTATCTGAACAATCTGTGCAGTTGGATCTGATTCTATGAAGAAAATAGCTTTAAATCAAGAGCAAAGTGCTTTGTATAAATTCAGCATAACCACAGGGTTTGATAAATGAGTATTGCCTTACAGCACATTTCAAAATGTGTTCAATTTTACATTTATTTCTTCAAGAGGCTGCACATAAATATTGTTTGAGATCAGCATCTAACTGCCACCTTCATATTGCTAATATTTTTACAAGCCAAGAGCCATAAAAAAAGAGGAAAATTATGGCTTAAACTCAAAAGTTTAAGATTTTCTACCTGAAAAATTATATTCAGAAGATAAATTTTTGTCATGAGAGAAAGTGCATTTATAGCAGACCTATGCACTAGCAGTTGTGTAACATGCAAAACTCATTATTTAAGATATTAAAAGGCATTTGTAGAATGCATAGCTGCTTTGATGTCTTAGATAATCAGTTATGAAAGAAAAGTCGAATACTGTAGAAACTACTAAGTGAGCTAGCATGTAAGAAAAAGTTGGAAAATACTCTATTAACAGTTGTGAGAAACAAAATGTATTAGAAAGATAATATACATGCAGAGTTTACAAACCGTGTCTTTAGGGTGGCCCAATAAGTAGAAATATGGGGACCCATGCTTGTCACTTTTCATGCACATGGAGAGACTGGAAGGTACCATTCCTAAAGGAAGGGGAGGAACAGCCTAGGACCAATCATTAGAATTAACAGAACCAGTGACATACAGACATTTTACTATTGTTAGAGCAGAGAATTCTTAGTAAGTTTAGAACAACTGAGTAAAAAGCTTATACGTAACAGGAAAGAAGAATTTCTGTAAAGCTAAGACAAATAAGCATGCTGTAAATCTAAATATTAGTGGATTATTGAAACTACTGTACATATATATTCAGGACATAGATTCACCTGGTCTATGGATATGGAGTACATCTTGAGGTGCTTCCTGAAGGAGTCATAACAAATCAAAAGCAAAGGGTTTAATGCATTTAAGAACTGTGCCAATTTACTTGTATGAAAAATCCTTGTATTGGTATCAACTCTGACATTTTTTGGTTTTTTGTTGGGGTAGTGGTGAAACAGGAGATGAGAGTTTCTTCAAGGCCCTTCAGAAATGACTTATTGCTAAATAACTTGTAGTTTTTATCTCTTAACCAGAAATTTGTATATACTGAAACTTTACTCTCCCTCCCTTAAACAGCCCAAACTGAATAAACTCTTGCTCTGTAAAACCAGAGTGTAATGAACCCATGGGGTGAACTGTGTACACAATTTAGCACTGTGTGAAGAAACAGGGATTCCAAAAATACACAATGCAACCCCAGGACAAGTCTTCTAGTAAAGTCAAACAAAGTGGGGGGAGAGAGGGAAAGGGACCATCATCATGTAGATCCATAAAGCACCAACCACGACCACACGATGCAGATTCCTTGTTCTCCAAACCTCAGTGATTCCAGTTCCCACAGCTCTGTGTATCTGTTAGTGCACAGTGTGACCTAGAATGCTCAGGGCCTGATCCAAGACAGGGCAATGGAAAAATTTTCCAAAATCTCAGTGTAAATGGGCTGCAGTCTCTAAAACTTATAACTTCCTGCAGGAGCTCTTAAACAACTTAAAACTAAGTGAAACATGATAGAAAGCTGATATCAAACCTGACAGATAATTTTGTAGTCCTGAAAGCAGGAAGGGAAATGAATTAGTTTATTCCAGATCGTCCTCACTGGTGAAATTCAGTGTTTCTGCTCCCTTTGCACCACCAGAGAGAAAGCAACTGAGGCAGGGGGTTAATGCCTTGCTGGAGGAATGGACTCACCTACAGGTGCTAACCTGCCTCAGCCTTCTCCACCTTTACACCCTGCTGGCAGTCATTTGATTATAACACTCATCGCTTTCAGAAACTTCTAGGAACATATATATTTTAATGTAATGTGAGTAATAAATCTCCTGGTCAGGAAAGGCCACCTATAGTAAGCCTGAAGAAACAAGCTGCCAGAACTGCTGGGACTGAGAGTGAAACATCACTGGCTTTCCTAGGGAACTTCCTCCAAAGATATTTTGAGAAAACAGCAGTTGTTCTCACAGAAAATTGTAGTTTTCTAGGGCTGATCAATCATTAGAGGTAACTTGCTTCTTGCAGAACTCACAGCTGGATAGAGAGACTGATTTGTTAGTTTTACTTCCTCTTTAATTTTACTATTTTGGGATTTTGTGAACAGTTTTCCTGTATTTTGCCTTTAAGGATGACACTTTACCACAGTGTTTGGCTATGCAAAGTACATGTCCTTCTCATGGTGTTTATATAGCTATGGCTAAGGCCTGAAATACATGAGCATCCGTAATGAGGCTCTCACAATGTGAACAGACAGATTTGTAGAACTGCTGCACACCCAGTAGCTCCTGCTGAAGTCAGTAAGCCCTTAGGTAGGTGCATGCACAGGGAATTAGTTAGCCACTGCAAGAAAAGTCTTGATCTGTCACTTTATTCAGATTGTTTTTAATGCTGGTGTAAGAAGTGCTCAGTTCTACAGTGATGACTGAATTTTGTGTCCTGTGACATGTATGAAACCTCACAGTCTCTCCAGCCAGACTTCCTAGGCATTAAGTGCATTTCAGGATCAGGATTCCCAGCAGTACTTCTAGTCTTTCTTGCACATTAATATGATTTCTTACAATGACTTGGTTCTCTGGAGAACAGAGCTGGCAGACTATTTCCTATGAAACATGATGCTGATGTTCTTTGGCTTTGGATGATCTGTAATAATTCACCTCCAGAGGAGCATAGTTCCTCTGGCTACCCTTACCCTCAGCAAACACGTTCTGAGATGCTGGGTGATAAAACACCTGTTTCCTAAGCTTCTTTCATTGCACCCTGCTGTGAAATCAGCTATAGTTTTGGAGCATTAATCATATCCGAGCCCCTTCATTTACATTGCGATGGTACCGTGCCCGCTACAAGGGGATTTCTGCCTCTGAAGTGCTCTGGATCTTTGGCATTTGTTTTCAAGTAAAATCAGCAGTTGGAATGGAGGTAAATGATGCATTTGCAGCACATGTTATTTTTTACCCTAGGTTTGAACAGTGCTTCACCTCAGCCAGAATTTTCCAAGATTGGAAATGGACAGATTTCCAGGCTGTATAAACTGACATAACTCATTCAGGAGAATTACACCCTCACAGGAGCTTGTTCTTTGTTTCTTCCCTGAGTGCTTTCTTCTTTTCAATGCACATTCTTTTCTTTCACTAATCACTTGTTTATCATTGATGAATTTTCCTTAACACTGCTTTTACTGATGTCAATCACATCATCATTCAAACACTGATATTTCTTGTGCTTAAGTACATACCATATTTTGTACTAACAGAAACATTGCACTGAAGTTTAAAACACGGGGAAAATCAAGAAGTTGAAGACTGAAGACAACAGTGATGGTCTTGGCTGGCTGGTTAGGTCACTCTAGGTAAGTTTTCTCCTTTTTAGTGCTGTGAGTCTGAATGTTGCTGATGTTGGAAAGGTCTTTAATCGCAGCATTATTAAAACTGACTTGGGAAGTCCCTGACCATTTCACATTTCAGGGACTGAGAGAGAATATCCAGGAGAGGACCCTGGTACACTTGTGCTATTGTCATATTTCTCCCTAGGGTTCTGCTGCACACCACCATTGCAGTCCCAATACCAGCTCTGGCCTCCAGCCTTGCATTTTTATACTCAACTAAGTCTTGTTTCCCACTGATGCTCTCTATAGCTGGATGTTGATGAGTATAAGAAATATTTCTGACATACACTTGCTAAAAGAAAAAGCAGATTATTTCAGTAAAGAGAGCTCCAATTAGTCTTGTTACATCTCAACTGTAAAATTCTGGTTGAAGTTAGAGTGAACTAGTAAGTATTGACTAGTTTATCTGCTGTCCTCAGGACCACTTTTTCCTCAAACTTACTGTCACAATCTTCTCTGTGTTTAATTTACATTATTTGGAAGAGATGTTCTTTCTGGAGGTCTCTGACAGACATTCTTCGCAGCATGATGACTTAACCTTGACATCTGGCCTACTCGAGACATGGCCTCCCATTTTAATTGGTTCTGTTCATTAATTTCTGTTTTTAACTTGCTAGGCAGGCTGCTGTTGGAATTTAGGTGCACCTTCTGTTTGTTTTTTGGATTATTTCTTACGCCTTTGGGAAATGACCTAGGGAGGACTTTAATTATCTCAGTTAATTTCAACAGGCATCTTATCTTGCTTCTGTTCTGCCTCCAGTCTGGATACAGCTGTAACACTCCTCTGACTGCATAAAACACAGATTAAGAACTGCAGACATGCAGATGTTATCTTTGGCTGTGATGCATTCTGCAGGTTGTGTGCACACCATGAAGTAACTCCTGAACACTTTTTCTCCTTTTTCAGTGCAGTAGGACAAAGGGGCTCTCAAGCACAGCTACTTAGTTCTCCTCCTGTGTGGAGAGATGTAGCTTGGAAAATGGAAAATTAAACAGCACTTCTTAGTAGCAACTTTTATTTCTCAGTAATCTGCATTTTTAAACAACTAATGCTAAGTATTTCAAATACCTTTCCAAATGGTGAGCTTGGCTTTAAACAATGCTGTGAAGTCACCTTGTTGCTTTCCGTTAGCACTAAAAGCTGTGTCTGGGTTTCTAGTGGTCTGTATGTATTTTCTACTTATCATCTCCTGTGGAAAGGAAGACTTGTGCACATTTTGGAAGATTTGTTTTCCTAAATCAATGATACTTACACTGAAGTCTGGTTTTGATTTTTTTTGTTTCTGTGCTTTTTTGGTTGTTGTTGTTGTTTTCTTCTTTTTTTTTTTTTTTCCGGAATAAAGTACAGATTTATAAGATTATATAAATAATATAAATTTATTTTGGATTTAAGTGCCATTTGGAACTGGGATCTTAAGAAATTCAGATCTGGAATGGGTTTGAACTGCAACTGATTCTTTGCTCACAGTAGCCTCCTGGACCTAGCTTAGATTAAATTGTTTTCTGAGGAACCAGAGAACTGCTGGTATATAGTTCTGCTATTTGAGAAGGACTACTACCACTATATCAGCCCTGGACATTTGTTTGTTCTTTCATTAAAAATGATGCACCTCTCCCCATAAAACAGTTTTGGAGGTGACCTGAATTTCTGCTGGAGGTCTCTCTGAAATGATTGTACACTAGTTAAAATTGATTTTAAATATCTTAGTACCATTTTATCAGAACCCCTGAAAGCCTTTTGGCTTTGTTTCTACTCACCAAAAGTATAAATCACTAACTTTATTACCAGATGAGTGGGCTATGGCCCATCTTTTCTGCCCTTATTCAGCAGCTCTTGAAAGCTGTAAAAAACGCAGCATACACTGTTCTGAGTATTGGCTCAGACATAGAATCAGCTCTAGTTTAGAGAAGAAAATAGTGCAATTACCATGTGTATTGATAGCTGGGAAAGAACTGACTTTGAGTGGAGCTGACTTTAACAGAGGTAATGAATTTATGTTGCCAACAAAGGCTCACCTGATCTTACACTTTAGCCTAAATATTTGAATTTTTATGTAACTGTAATTTCTGATTCTAATGGAAAAGCATTCTGGAACTTCAGAAGTAATAGCAAAAAAGTTTAATAGCATTTTGGACCTGTTAGCATAAAGAAGTCAAGAACTTTTCATTAAAAAAATAGCCCTTTTCCTGAGAGGTTTAAGGCCCAGAGGTGCACATCAGAGAACTTACGTAAATATATGGAATTGTTACACCATACTATACAGGAAACTCTGATTTCAGTTTTAAAAATGAACTCTTTGTCTTTGAAATCACCTTTGGATAACTTATTTTTACTTCTTGTCATTTCAGTTATGAAATAAGGTTTCTATATTGTCTAAATGACTCATGATTTTTAAAATACTTAAAAAGTCCCAGAAGTCCCTCTGAAAAAAAACCATAGGAAGAATGGATCCTGTTTTCTCACCACAATGAGCAAAATCTCATGTTTTAAATTCAGAACTGGCTTCTATTTGATCATCCATGTATTTTGTCAGAGAGAATACAATGGGTGATGTTGTCAAAGAGAGGAGTACATTCTTGATAATGCTTTGAGTTTCAACCTGAGCTGCTCAATTGCATGGCAACGAGATCATCTGCTGTGACTCAAAATGTGCAGAGAAGTACCAATAAAGGAAGAAAAGGAGAGTTTACAGACAAATCAGCAACTCCCAGCACACTCAGAGATGTCCCCTAAGAGGTTCGTAGTGCTTCCTCCAATGCCCATCTTAAAAGTCACTGCCTGTGTTGGGAGGGCAGCAGATGACAGTGATGTACACACACCTACGGGCTTGGCCAAGGAAACACTTCCACATGTAAGTCCACCTCTACTCAGGTAAGCACTTAAGCTGATACTTAATGTGCTCCAGGAAATGACAATATATAAATATCTGCAACTGCTACTTAATTCAAAAGCCATATAATTAATTTATATAGAGTCATGCACATATAAAAATGTAAAGATGAAAACCCACCATATTCTGGGACCTGGCCTGTTCCACGTTTCAACAACAGTCGCACTCTCCTGCCACCAGACTTGATTAGCTCTATTGCTCTGGCATGTGTCATATCCCTTGTGCTTTCTCCATTGATTTCAATTATTTGATCTCCTACCTGTCAGGTAAGAAGAATATTGAGTCAGACAGAATTGCAGTAAAATGAGCGTTTCAGAAAGAGACATATTCAATGGATCACAGGTTGCTTGAATGACAGACAGACACATCAAGGTAAATTTGTTCCTGCCTATCTGAGGAATATTACTAGCAGATCAAATAACCTCCAAAGTGGATTCTGAATATGCTATACCAAATGCTGCTTGTCTTCTGCTGAAATCAGTGTAATGCCTTTGTAACCTGCCTCACATCTTCTACATGTAAGAGGCTTTGTTGAATTGCTTGGTATGGTGGAATCGCTGGAACATTATCTGTGCTACTCTGTAACATGCAGCGTTGTGTGAGCCAGAGAAGAACTTTGTTGCACTTGCTGTCCTCATAGAGAAAAGAGAGGTTCAAAGCACAAATATAAACTTCCATCATTTGAATTTCCAAATCTTGGTAGTAAAGTTTCACACCAAATTAAGAGTAGTTGTGAAGCACGCTATTAAACAAAGGAAGGTTAGTGCCATGACACAGGACAGGCAGTTTTGCTGGAGTTCAAAGAGCATGCTTTGAACTATTTAACCACAGGAGCTTTTTGCTGGGAGTAAGCACAGCCTGTGGCTGAACTGTGTAGTTAGAGCAGCTGACTCCAGGGTTCTGATTATGGATTTCTGCCACTCATCTCCTGGCCAGCTTTCCAGTCAGAGTTGGAAAAGAAAAATTATTGTTTTTCTGCCACAATTTCTACAGCAGTTAAATGTAGCACTGATGCCTGCATCTCCCATCCACTGCAATTTCCCTGGCTTTGCCTCCAGCCTGCATGTTTTGGTTTTGGCTGGCTTTCCGTGCTGGAAACCTTCTCCATCAGTAGGGGAGCAGTTGCTTTCCGCTGTGCCTGGTCAGCGCAGCAGAGAGCACATGCAGGGAGCAGCGGCTGTACAGCCTGGTGTGACACCCCTTTGTGAGAGACTTAAACAAGAAACACAGTGAGGTGCCATGTGAGCTTTGTGTTAGCAGCACCACAGCCTTTGGAGTTTGTGTTTGGCAGAAGCCTCCCAGCCCTTGGAAGGACGCCCCCAGTGAAACCCAGCAGGAGGAATGGGCTCCTGGTGCTGGTAGAGGTGCAGGTCCAGGTGATGGGCAGCCAAGAGAGGGGAATGAGGGTCTCAGCTGAGTGGGTCAGCACAGTCACTTATCAGTGCCAGAGGAACACATCTGTTCAGCAGGATCATACCTGCCTCAGTGAGCACCTACGGCTTCCTTACAGTGTTTTCACTACCCTGAAACAACAATGCCTGCACGTCCTAGAGAGATTATACAGACTTCAGGGTGACACACTCTTCCTTTTCCTCTTACAAGACTGTCTTAACAAAGCCAGCTCTTAGCTGGCCTTGGACATTGAAATGTCTTCTATTTTGTACGTTTTCTTTGCTACAATTGTACTTCTGTCAGCTAAAAGTGTAATCCTTCTGAGCTTTCCCTTCTTTTCTGAGTTTGAAATGTAGCATTTACCAAATAAATGTGCACAATATGAAATGTCAATACAACTCCCAGCATCAAAAAAACCTGAAAAGGATGTCAACAAATTATCTAGTCCTTACTTTTGCTCAGAGACAGAAAGAATGCTAGTAGAAGTGCCATGGCAGTGTTTCTCAATAGGAATTCATACTTTGTCAATATGAGCTGCATCCTCTCAGGATCCTGTATGCAATCTATGCTGTTACTTTGCATAACTAAAAAGCCATTGATCCAAATAAAACCTATAGGCCATGCTATTACACTTTGTAAATGCTGCAGAATGAACAGTGAGGGGAAAAATCAGACTTGTTTTGTGCAGGATTATTTTTGCAGTGAAAATTTCTTCCTCAGCAGATTTTCTCTTATAAAGAATGCACTTGGTTATACCATGCAGTGCACAATTTAAAATATTTCTGATGACCTTCAGGCCACGCTGACACACAACACAGGTGCTCTCTGGATCATGGTGAGATCTCCCCCAGGTCTGCTTACACAGGGCTGTCTGCATCCCCCTGACTTTAGGAGAATGCAGTTGATGCACACACTCAGAGCAAAAAGAGAAAACCTGTGTTACTTCTCCTGTAACACAGACAGAAGATGGATTTCTAGCATCCCCACAAGGATACTAGTCAGGCCAAATACAGACAAAATTCAATGAGTTTGGGAAAACCTGTTTCTAAATGTCATGAAACAATTAAACCCTGTAGAAATCTTGTAAAAGTAAAGTCAGATTTTCAAAAGGTTTGAGGACATCTCTTTTTTCTTTGCTACATTGCCTGGTTAGACCATATTTTGCAGAAGGTATTTAAAATGTTCTTGTTAGCATGTTTTGAGAGAAGTGCCAGATTAGATCAAATGAAAGAGCTGTTTTTAACACTCCTTGATAAATTGCTTTTAAAATGAGTACTGAAAGCTGTGTAGAGAACGTACAGTCCTTCAAATAAAATCCTCTGCATTCCAGAGCAGAAAGACTGAATGATTTTAATACAGTTTAATATGTAAAAAGGTTAAGTTAATGTCACATTTTTCCCTTGCTGTTTGCCTTTCTTCTGTTTCCACTGGTCACTATGCAGGAACTATCTTGTATTAATGTAACCTTTTCTGTATTTCTGTGAATTAGAATTTTTTTCTCTGTAGGTAGCATGTAGCTGATTTGATATTTCCTTTTCTTATAAAATATTATGTGCAAATAACTTGGGAAAGCTTAAAAAAAGGGCCAGTATCTTGGTTATGTGACTGAAGGAGGGGAGAGAAACAAGTTTGCAAAAATTAGGTGCTCTGAAATCTACATCAGAAAGGATGAAACCAGAGGTATAATGAATAGTTGCAGGAGCAGTGGGTTAATTGTGTTCCTTGCTTTTGTGTCTTGTGGCTGCCTGATGTACAGCTGAATTACACTGCCTTTGCAGCATAAGTCCAGCTCTGATTAGATGAGAAAACAACAAGGAAGAGAAAAGTTGTCAACACTCTTACCTTGAAAAAAGCTTCAATTAGACTTTACACTCATATCTGGAAATTCATACAAAAAAGAAAACCTTGGCTGAGGAGTGGTTCCGCATGTGTCAATAAGGTATAATTCTTGGGTTTTTTTCTGCAGTTAAACCTCAATAACCTCCCCTTCCTTTCCTGTCATGATGTAGATTTTCTAATGGCTGATATGGGAGGAAACCCTGCTGTATGTTTTCTCTTTGACCAGGCATTCAAATGAGCTTTCTCCCTCAACTTTTCTATTGTGGAATCAATTTTTAGATTTGTGGAGCGATTTCTGTCTTTTCTAAGTGATTTTTTTTAAAAAGAGCTTGGATATACCCACATATTGAAGATGCACCAAGATGAGGCCAGAGGTAATTGCAAGCATAAAATCAGTATCTGTTATATGGGATCCTCATTTCTCTTTTTAGGATCAAAAGTTGATTCCTGCAGTTTACACCACATGGCATTTCTCTAGACTTCTCTTCTGGATCCTTCCATGTCTATTCACAGTGTCCAAACTGGAGATATTATGGTGGGGGGTAGGTAGAACAGATCAAAATGATAACATTCCTTCCACACTTACTAATAATGTTCTCAGAACAAATCCTTTGCCTTTTTGTAACACACTAGATTTGCAGCTCATGGTCAGTTTGGATTCTGAGATTATCCCCAGCAGTTATTTTACATTGTGCATCTGATTTCTCTGCTCTAAACTGAGCACAGTGCACCTCGGTGAACTTTATCAGATTGACTGCTTTAGTATGAAATTTTTATTTTGGAATAGCCTGTTTCTCAAAGTCTTTTTAAACTCCCTACGAATAGTGACATACTGGCATCAGCAAATTTTATTTCATTATTTATCAGTAGGTCTCCAATTATTAATGGAATATTGAACTGAGTTGGTTTCATCCCAGATGCCTCAGAACCACACTTGTAATTACTATTAAGGAGCAAACCATTCAGAGCAGCCTTTGAGAGAAATTATTGTCAGTAACCACTTTAAAAGAGATTCCACCTAGAGCCTTTTTCCTCATCCTTTTAACGTGAATTTCATAGAAGGTAGTGTTGAAAGGTGAAAAGAAGATTGTACATTCTCCTCCCCCTTTTTTCCACATAGAAATAAGAATGAAAGTCAGACATAAGAAAGGAAAATTAGACCGGTGTGACAGGATTTGCTTTCCACAATTCACATGTCAGTGAACTTTCTCAACTTTTTGGTAACTTGTCACAGATTATTTCTGATTACAAAAGTTAATTTTCTTTATTTGACTTTAAAAATAGGGTATATGTTTTGCTTTCTCTAGTCTACTTCTAACTTTCTTGTCCTCCATGAATTCTTGGACATAATTACTAATAGTCTATAAATTTATTTCCCTTAGTCATTGAGCATACATGAGCATACATCAGCAAGTTCTACAAACTTGAATCTAAGGATGCTTTAAGCAGTTTTCTTCTTATTCTGATTTGTACTAATTTCTCTTTATGTTTCTTCTGAATATCTCAGTGGAGACTGATACAAAGAAAACACTGAATATTTCAGCCATCTCCACATTCTCAACAGGCGGTGGACCTCTTTTTTTTCCAGTTCTTCATGTTTCTTTAAATATATTTATGTTACTTTTTCATCCTTTTTTACTCTCTTTGCAGACTGTTTGGATATAATTCTGACACATTTAATCTTCCCCCTTTATGTAGTGGGTCACCAACCACCTAAAAGGTGTTGCAGCATCAAGCTTTGAGTGTCTACATATTTTAATGGGTATGATCCCGTGGCATTACTTCCTCTTGTGGAAAGTCACACATTTCAATATCAGACAGCTATTTCTAATAGGCATTTCAGCAAGCTGCCTTCTGTAGACATATGTAGCTTTTCAGATGAAACATCAGAATATTTTAAAAGATAAACTTCAATGTAGCAACATTATTGTTTTTCATGTAATTTATCTCCTTGGTCATGTTACAACTTTTGATTTCATTTCTGTTAAGGAATTAACAGAAAAACAATTCCCCAAATCTAGAGAGTTGGCCATCCCTATGATAATACCTTCAGCTCCCATGCCATTCATGTACAGTGTTTGCATGACACCCTGAGAAGACACAAGATTTAAACCCTCAAGCAGCAGGGAAAGCATTTGAGAGCACAGCCATTGAGATGTAATATTTTAAACTCACAAAGCCTCAGACTGCATTCACATTCTTTAATAAATATGAATAATAAACTTTAATTTGAATGTGTTTAATTCGGGATCCGTGTGCGGAGCAGCGATGAGCCCTTGGCAAGGCTGGCGGCTGTTGGGTGGCCGGTCATGTCAAACAGATGGATGGACCCTTTCCCAGTCCCAACAGGCAAGCCCTGCATCGTGGGACACTCCCCAGACTGGCATCAGCTCTGGTTTGTGACGTTCCTGGCAATCTTCAGCAAAGACTACAAAGCAGGAGTGATCCACCTCTATGTCCTCCAGATGTTCTCAGCAGCTTAAGGTTGAAGAGTGCTGGCAAGACAGCCTGGGGAGCTTGCCTGGCTGCTGCCTGAGCTGTATTTATTCTGAACAACAATGCTCTTTGCAACTATGAATCTGGAAATTTCATGCACTTTGATTTTGCATTGTGTTTCTTTCTTCCTAAAGAAAATGACCATTGCTGAATTTCCATGACATTTGGGATAAATGCCTACTCAAACCCACTGGTCGTCCTCCTTACCCAATGCCATTTGGTAAGCAGAAAGCTCCTCTATTATATTCTTACAATGTGCAAGCACAACGTAGACACTGAATGCTTCACCCCCTTAATGTTTTGAAATTTGAATATTAATGATTTTAATGTAATTATGAAAGTAGTTTGTGTGTATGGAAAATGTTTCTTTAAAAAATCTGCTTCAGTTCAAGTTAATTCAGATGCTCCATCCATGTGTAAGAACAACTGAGCTATAAAATTGGGCAACATGTTTTCTGGCAATAATGAGAAGATAATATTCCTAAGGAATGTTTAAGTTACATCACTATTGATAGGTTAATTAGAAAGAAAATTGTAAAACTTCTCCAAATCATTAGAATAAAATTCCTCTAGCATACATGGGTTTATCTGCTTGCCTTTGTTCTGGCCATATTTTATAGCAATTATTACCAGTCTTGTTAAAAAAAGCTGACCATACATACGAACAGAGTTTCAGAAACAGGGTGAACCAGAAGGGAAACACATATAGCTTTAATGTAGTAAAGAGCCTTTTCCTTGCATGAGTGTGCTTTCAAACTACGGATGAGAGGCTTCTGTATGTTTGCCTCTGTCGGCGCGTAAGGAACAGTCTCTAAGCAGGTGTATGGTTCCCAGTCACATGAAATTAAATTAATTGTGTATGCACACTTTCATTCTATGGTAAATCTAATGATAAAAGCAGCCTCAAATTATTTGTGTGGAGGGCATTGCTGTCTGTCATTTTATTAATGCATTTTATAATTAAACCTCAGGAAAGAAACCAATCACACTTAATTATTTTTATATGGTCATTCTATTTTTACAACTGAAATACTTTTTTACTTTTTACATGTTATTTGTTGCTGTTGTTATTGTCCAAAAGGCTGAAAAATTGTCTGTACTGGAGTCCAAATGACAGCTCCAGAGTATCTATTTTGGTGAATTTCCAAGTACTGTCAAGCCCTAGTATCATTGCCTGGAGTTAGGCACAGGCTGGATATCTGCTGTGCAAATTTCCTCACAGCAGAGAATCTGCACTGCCTGGAAATCCCAGGTGTACCATGTAGCCTAAGCAAAGCTATGGGGTTTTGGTAGTCTTGGACTGCCTCCAGTGCATTTTAGGTATGTGAACTTGGATGTCTGAGCAGGAGACATGGTATTTCTATTTGGGGGAATTACAATAATATGTCCCATGCTGCTTTTGAACCAACCACCCATGAAGGTTTAGAGTGAAAAAGTTTTTTTCCATGGCCAACCAGCTATTTAAGCAGCTGTGTCTTCTTACCCCTGAAAATGCTGGGCCCTTTGTTCCCACAGAGAGATGGTCTTCACTCCTGCCCAAAAGAAGGGGGAAAGAGGGGTCACAGGACATGATGCAGAGCAAGAAAAGACATTCACACCACTCCTCAGCAGGAGCTCTAGCTTTTCCTTTTCACTTTTTCACCTCTTCCTGACAGAAAGACAAACAGTAGTGCTGTTTGAGAAAGAGAGCTTGGAAAGAGGAAGATGTGCATGCCTGATTGTCCACAGAGAATGGGGAGTGCAAGAGGGAAAAATGAAGTTTGCAGTGGCGGGGGCCGACAAGACAGCAAAGTGGACTTCTGGTACTCCAGTACACTTGATGCCTTCCACCGCATTGCTGCAAAAAAATCCATGTATATGTGAAATAAAGGTGTCAAAGATGAAAGGAAAATGCAGTGTCCTACTGGATTTGATGTATTATTACATTTTTAAAACAATGGTGGGATAACAGTGTAGCATAATATAATATAATATTAATGACATCTACTTCACTATTACAATCAAGGATGGGAACCAATAGAGACTATGAAAAAGGAAGAAGAAAATTTTCTGGTGTTTTCTTGATAGTCTCAGGCAGTTCCCATCAGGCAAAAGCAAAGCAAGTTCAAGATCTGACAAGCTGATTTTAGAGATCCTACATAGAAACCTGGGCATGGAGATTACTGCATCCAAAGCTGCATCCACGCAGCAAAAGACAAAAGAACATAAACTCAGACAAGATAAAGATAAAACCACAAAAAGATTTTGAGGAGGAAAAATGCCGAAATGTAAGATCTAAGAAGGTATTTTCAAGCATACCAGAGGCATGGAATCTGTCAGATGTCAAAAGATAGTTTGGGCACAAGGTAGAAAAGACTGCAGAAAACAGATTAATCCTTTGCATCAATGTTCACTGAAGAGGAGGGCAGCAAAACTCCTGCAGAGGGTCTGCTCACTGCAGGGTTGAGTGAGGAACTGACTCCAACAGCAGGGTCAGAGGCAAAGATTTTATAACAGACTGATGAAACAGATAGTGAGGAACCACCAGAAGCAGGCGACTTTTATCCTCAGTTCTAAAGGAATTTGGATATGAAGCTGCTCAACTAGTAGCTGTAGGATATAATCTACTGCTTAAATCAGTAAATTGCTGAATTTCAAAGGAATGGGAAGTGGCAAGTGTGACACCAGTCTTTAAGAATGGTCTTGGAAAGTAACCAAGCGAGTCTCTTGTTCAATTGAGCAGATGGAAGGAAGCAATAAGGATGGTGAGGCTTAGCTGGCACATGGATAATGATGATATAGTGGGAAAGGGTCAGTGTGGCTATTGTAGAGGGAAGCCGTTCCTCACAGATCTATTGCAGGTCACTGGAGCTCTCAGTGACTATATAGATAAATGTGATCTGGTTAGTATACTGACATTTTCAGAGGGCTTTTAATAGTAAAGTCTTCAATAGAGGCTCTGCTGTGGGATGAAAATGAATAGGGTCTTCCAGGGAGGAGATTAAATTCTAGGAAAAAAATGCTTTAAATAAGTGGTCAATTTTCACAATCAAAAGACTTTACCACAGTGATTATTCTGTTCAGCATACTTGTAAATGGTGCGGGGCAGACGTGATAGGATTTGCAGACAACACATTACCATGCAGTATTGTCAAATCTAAACTTAAAAGCTCTAAAAAATGATTGCACAATCCTGTGTGCTAAAGCAGCATGTGAAATCCAGTGGTGCTGAGTGCTAAGCACCAAGTATAGTACACGTCAAAAACTACCTGCACCATCACTGCCAGCCTGAAGAGACAGATCCCATAGTCTTTGTGCTTAGCTCACTAAGCTGAAAATGTCAGCACAGACAAAAAGCCAGACAGAACACCAGCTGTTAGAGGCAGAGTGGAGAATAAAGGAGAAGCCACCGCTGTGTCATTTAGGAGCACCAACAACCTGAAAACTGCAGATTGTTCTGGTGCTTCTACCTCCAAATGAACGTGATGCATTGAGAAATGGTTTGGAGGAGGCCAATGAGACTGGTCAGGGGTAAAGAACAGCTCCTTTTTGATGCAAGGTGAAATAGACTGGTAAGGTTCAGTGAGATAAAAGTGGATATGATATAGGTAAATAGAATAAAGAATGATATGGAGAATGATGAAGTAAGGTTATTATATTGTAGCTACAAACAACAAAAAAGGATTTTTTTCCAAATAATGCAGGCATTTAGACTTGGAATCCATTGACATATCTAGAATGTCAAAAGCATGAGTACATTCAAATAAATGGTTAAAAAAGAGTCCTAACACTAACTATGAGTTTTAGCATAGAAAAAATCTATAAAGTGCTGACTGTGAGGAGCTTGGATGTTATACACAGTGAAGAATCACTTCATACTTGTCCTACATTCCTTTTCTAAGCCTCCTCTACTTGTCCTTGGAATGAGGACACTAGGCTGGTGGGCCATAGCAATGGGCCTCATATCTTTATCCTTTTACTTTCAGAGGTGACTGCTCCCAGTTTCCCCTTGTCGTGATTTGGGAAAACACAGAAGAGAAGTCAATACCTATGTCACTCCTGTTGCTGGACAAAGTGTTTCAGTTAGCAGAGCAGCATCATGTGGTGTGCTCATTTTCTTTCTAACACTCTTGGTTCTTAATTTTTAAGTTAGGGTTAGTTAATTTTTTAGACCTGAAAACCTTCATAAATATTCCATAAAGCCCAGATTTAAATATGATGCCTGTCTGCCAACTAAGTATTTTAGTCTTAAAATTTAATACTAAACTATTTTTATCATGATTATTAACTTGGATTTTTTTCACAGCTGGCTTGGAAGATTGTGCTACTAGGCATAGAGTTAGAAGGATGCTTTGAATGTGCCAAACTGAATACATTTTTGCAAGAAGGATACTAAATAAGTGTGTGAGAGGAATACTCCCTCTCCCTACCTTTCTGCAAACAAATTGTAAAAAACACACAGAGATTTTTTGAGAAATGCTGAATAATAGTTCACCTATAGTTAACTCGCTCTTGATTTATTAAGCTTTTATACTGTCAAAACATATTCAGGATCCCCGAGGGCCTCAGTTTGCATTTCTTTGTTGTGCAGACGGTAGAACGTTGATCAGCTTTATGTCTGCATGTCAATATATTCTTCCTTGAGTTCTGCCAATTACACTAACTCGGCTTTGAGCTCCTCTTGCCACAGGCTGGCATCCAGCTCATATCCTTGAGTATCCCAGCTGAATTCTCTGAGTTCAGATCAATCACACCTAGTCTCACTAGAAGTGAGGTTGGACAGTGATGTATGTAGTAGGGAATTGGAGTGTGAAGTAGATTACCCCAAAGGGACATGCAATTCGGTGGGAAAGCATAGCTAACATCTTCCTGTACTGTTCAGATGGATCACAAATCACAGAATAAATGGATGGGACTAAGAATATCTTTGTCTTTTTGTTCCATTGTAATGACAGTGTTGACATTCACTGAATGCTTATTATGAAGGTAAGATTTATATTACTGCATAAAGTAAGCCAGGTATGCTGCAGGTTTTAAGAGTAAGTGCTACTTATGTAGAAAAGATGGGCTACTTAACTGGCATGAATCACTCTGTGGGCATTTGTTTTCCAGATGTGTGCACAAGACCTTAGTCAAGCTGCTGCCTGTGGAGCACTGTGTGCTCCTGGAGTGTACTTCTGCCCCTGATGCATGGCATTATTCCAAATATTAGTGACTTTTCAGCGGGGTTTCTGACAGCCTTCTCAAGCCCTCGCTCACACCAAGGGTGCAGCAGCTGAATCCCTACTGTGCCCAGTGCACCACGTGGAGAAGACCTTTCTGGCTCTTACACTGCTCCTCCTACCTTTGTGTTTGCTGTGACCAGAGTAAATTTTCAAGAGACTTTCCAACAGCAATATCCACTTTCCTCCAATATTCTGAACATAAGACTTCACTGCCTTTTAAGACCTGGAGAACCTGGAGATTTTCATAAGTCACTCACTAGTATGTCAGTCTTGTGCTTTCTTTCCAATCCAAAATAGGATTCCAAAGTATGCTATATCAGAAATTAAAGATTAAACTGGTAAATCCTTCATTCATTTTTGAATATTAGGATTGCCCTAAATGTTTGTAAAAACTCATGACTGATCAAGCTATTCTTGCATCCTCCTGTTTCCTTGCTGCAGCTTTCTTGATTGGATAAAGAAATGTCTGTATCTGTCATCTACTCTCTCTACTGAGTGATAACTGTTTCTCTCGTATTTTTAATGCTTTTTGCTCTAATCACCCTCAAGCTGAGCAGAGCTACTTCTTGCTAACTGTACTTACTGATTACAACCATAGGTGTTTTCTACTGCAGACTGTAGGAAATCATCCTTTAATGTCGGGCTAATCACTGATGGGGCATCCAAAGTAGATGCTCTCTTCTTCATTAACAAGAAATCTCGGAGAGGCTCTACACAAGTGAGGTGTCAGTGCAGATTGTGGGGTCTGCATGGCAAAGTGCTCTCAAGGATTTCCATTTACTGTGGAGTAAGAAATTGTTCATTCTTCCTTTTGAGCTCTGATTTGATGGCCACTGACAGGAAACAATCAGTCCTGTTGATGACCAGTGCTTTTTCATATTTACTCATTTCCCATACGTCTTTAGCAACAGGGCTATGAACAGCTGAGATAACCCTGCAAAGACTTTGTTTTGGAGGGACTGAAGAAATACAACAATAGTATGGAATAGAATCACAAAGATTGGAAGGTTTCTGTGTGTGAAACTACAGGAACTGCATGTGGTTTCTGGTACAAAATTTAGTTGTGCAATGGGAATCTCACAAAACAGTATATGGCATCCCATCCATTTCTATTGGATTTTGTCATCTCTGAGATGCAAGACAACAGCAACTAAAAAATAATTAAAAAAAAAAGAATGAGGATGTTTTGCACATGTTAATAAGGACTTAAAACAAGTGTGTATGGAAGCTGTATTACATCCAAGCCTCAGAAAGGGAATGATTCCATAATTGGTGGAAACAGACAACTGATCCATTAAGAACCTAGAAATCAAGGGCTGCAAAAAAGGGATACAGTGATTAAGTGACTAGATGAACACCAAGCTAAATGTGTGCAACACCTAGCAATAAAGAAAGGTGAAATGGAAAACATAACATGATGAAAACGAGAGAGACTTCTGTTTTGCATGGTATAAAAGACTTTCCAAATGCTGTAGGGACACAATTAAGTCATCTCTGACTATCTTGCTACCGAAGCCAGAACAACTTAAGTGATTTCTGGGTGCCCTGACTTGAGATGTTTGGAAATGTCATACTCCGGGGAGACAGGTTTATGTTAACTTGTTAAACTCCACAGTTGTACAGCATTTACAGAGCCCAGATGCCTACATCCTAACTGCTCCTTTGAGAAGCCTGAAGAGTCTTAATGGTAACGGAATTATTCTGTGAGACATAGTTAACAACAGCCAACTATTATTTGCCACCCTACTGTTCAGAAGCCTGGACTCCAGACTTTTCCAAGGGGACTTAAAATTATGTCTCCTATGGCTCAAGAGAGGGCTTTAACATCAGATTATGAGTTTCATAGGAGCTTTGTCACTCTTCTGCAAATACGATTTAGGACACATACAAAGAGGAAAATGTCAGTTTTGAATGTTGTTGAACGCTTACACATGGGTTTTGACAGCAGTTTTAAATGTAATACTTATGTCCTCCGTGGTTTGAAACTTTAGTTCTGTTTTCTTCCAAATAAGAGACAGACTGTCTCCTTCTACCTGCCTTTTTTGACCCCTGACTCTTGAATAGCCAACTCCGCCCTTTTGCTAGGAATAATTGTTGGTGTGGGTGGATGCAGCTTTCTGAATAACCACAGAAAAGGCTGCTGTGAACTTTATTATTATGGGAAATTATTAAATACACGAACTGTGCTGGTTTGCAGAATGCCACGAACTTGACCACAGCATAGATTGGTTACTGGTGGGAGCATCACTGCACTGCTCACCCAGCAAGCTGAAACAACCAAGCAAGGCCACACAGACTTTTATGCAACAACACAGAAACTCATAATTGACACTGTAGGAGCCTCCTGCCCATTGTGCCTGTTTTTATCTCCAACTGTGTACAACTGAAACAAAAAGAGGGATGCAAACCACAGAAAAACAAGCAGGAAAAAAGACTGAAGAGTCAAAGCAGGACTGCAGAGCATGAAAAATACAGAATTCTGCTGTGCCTGGATTTTGTGTCTGTCCTGCAAAAATATAAGAAAAATCTACAATAAAATGAGAAAAATAATGTAGTATAAGGAGATATAAGGAAGCTGGAGATAGGGCTAAATGGTGCATGAGGACTGAGAAAAATGAGTTGACAAGGCAATGAAACTAGAGATGTCAGAGATGAGATGTATGGCTTTTGTGGAAGATGTGAAAAAAAGGATATAACTCACAAAGTGACAAAATGACACAGATGTACACTGTCTATAAAAAGGCACATTTCACCCTCATTCTTCAAGAATTTCATGTTATTCTGTACTTTTGCAGCCCTCAGCCACAGGCTCTTTGTTTGACACTGGTTTCAATAAACATGTTGGCTGCTGGAGATATCATTCAAGGCAGTAAGAGATCTGTTGATCATATCTCATGTCTAGCAAACAGTACAATCATGCTTAACAATTCTCCTGACAGCAGTAAGGAACTTATCCCTTCCTTCTAAGACAGGAAGGGCTAGAGATCTGCAAGGAGAGCCCTGCCGATCATTGTCCTCAGCATGAGGCAGGAATAAAATATAAGTTAACATGAGCCTTATCTAAATAGACCTGCAAAATTGTTTCCAGTAGTGTCTGAATCTTCAAAGGCTGTGGGGCCTGGGCTCCACATTGTCTGTGTTATGTCCCTCGTCTCTGGTGACAGATTCAACTCAATATGACTGTCACTGACTGTGTGTGTGCCATGCTCTTGCCCTACTCTGAGACTGGGCCTTGCGGCTCTATTCTTAATATTGCCATCACCAACTAGTTTCAGTGTTTTTCCCTGATATTAGGATTGGCTGGGAAATGGAATCCTGATATGTTCAGACCTCTGCCAGTCTGGGAAAAGATATCAAAGGCACTAGTAATTCTCCAAACTTTTTTCAAGGTTATTTTAATATATCCTTGTCTTATGGAGTACAGACATAGATAGGTTTTTTCAGAATTCACCATTGTAGCTTGCTCTCTGCTCAACTGTCAGAATTAAGTCAGTATTTACATGTATTAGATACATTTCATATATCTATATAAAATACACTGTCAGTGTTTAATTCCAGTGTAGCAATGAGGTTCTCCCTTACAGCAGTCTCCTGTGAGGAGCCGCCATATATCTTACCCACAAATTGCAGCAAAATCTTGCCAGAGTTAGCTGTGGTGTATGACCTGACATATGATTTTATACGAAGCTGCACTTATGGCTGTGGGTCTCCAACACTGGCTGAGAACAGTTTAACAACCATGTGGGCAGAGGGTGCATGTGAAGAATCAGTTTCCTGTACACCTCTGGGTCCTTTGATGGGCATTTCCTTCCCACATCTAGTGATAGATGAATCCAAGTTAAACTAAGATAGGTGCTTGGGCTTCTGCAGAGTCTATGGACTCAAATAAAAGTCTCAGTGCTTGTGAAGGTGCCACGACTAAGTGTAACAAGATCATGAAAGTTTCAAAACTGCATTTAAGGGAGTAATTTGTTGAACCTCAAGGCTTAATGCAGTGTCTATCTAGGCTGGCAGAAAAGGATCCCTGAGTAGAAGAGCAATATGATGGGAAAACTGGTGAACACTGTATGATATCAACTCACTGCTCTTCCACCTTTTCATTTCCCGGAACAATTCTGCAGAAAATCAAAGTAGAAAGCTTCATCTGTCATGAAGTGCAATTAAAGACTGTTTTAGGTCTTGTACTCCTAAAATGGCGTATTCCTTGGTGAATTAGTTTCCAATAAAAACACAACGTGCCTAACATGCCATCTCCAGTGGGAACGGAGACCAAGCATTACGATTGGAAATGGTGATGTGATAATGAGCTTCATTAAACATTTCTCCCTCTTACATCAATATTTACAAATCCAGATAGTTTTGGCAGGGCCAGTGGAAGATCATCACTTCTTGGGCTTGTTCTATGAGTCTATTCTCTGTCTGCTCACAAGTCTCACTGAAGTTCATAAAAGCCTGAAGATTAAACTGAAATTTTCATAAGGATGTCTCGATTTTGATGTCACTTTCTTCATCTTGATTCATCATTGCGTTCTTGTTTGATTTATCTTTGCTCCTATTATTGGCATCTTGTACACCTTCCATACCGACCTCCCCCAGTAATGGATCTACTCTTTTTCCTTTTACAAGAGATAGCTCCATTCCAATTCTTATACTCTGCATCTGTAATGCCTAACACTTTTATATGTATTTAGACTTTAGAATCTTTTGAATGTTTGGTGGTAGACTCTCAGATTTTTAACGCACGTCCAAGTGGAATATAGCTGCTGGGACTCATCCCATCACTATGGTTTTGCAGTGGACACTAACAGAGTAAACATACAGACTTTGACTTCCCTACCTGGAGCTGTCTTCAGTTCAAGATTTCGTTTCTTTAACTATACAATTTTATAAATTCACTAGTATAGCTTCAGCTCTATTACTTTAAGGTAATTATTTTATTTTTTTCCTGCAAAATAGGGAGCTTTATATCAATATTAATGAGTCTTTATCAGGGCTTTTGCTAGCTATAAAAAGATTGAAAACAAAATGCTATTTGTGGAATATGCTTATTACATCTAAGTGCTGTATAGGTAACACGTTTCATTATATGATCTATCTTTTTCAACAACATAGCTGCTTTTTTTGGTTTCATGAGTTGGAATAGCAGTGGAGTTATGTGCCTTATTACTTTTTATAGGCATGATCTGCACCTTGTGCTGTCTGCTTCAATGTTTCTCTGTAAAGCTTCAGTTAAATTAAAGAAGGTTGTTCAAGGAGGAGGAGGAAACAGGAAGGAAAACAATAATGAAGACAAGGAGGTCATCAGAAGAACTCTTAGCTGCAAAGTGTTCCGATAAGATCCTACCACAAGAGTGGTTTGCTATCCTCAGTATGGAAATCCTAGGATCAGAGAATCGTCTCTTTAATCATGATGGTATCGAAAGCAAGAAGTACTGCCCTGATTTTTGCACGTTTTGCTGTAGGGGTGCACCTTTGGAACAGAGAGATACAGAGATGCAACAAGCAGCTTGGTGTTCCCAGCTAAGAAGTGTGAATGAACCTGCATTGTAAACAGCTGATGTAAACTCAGGAAAGGAGATGTGGGTACAGAACTCTGCTTCCTTTGCCATTCTTCCTATGTAATATATTTCTTTCAAAAAAAAATTTTTTTTGTTTCTATTTTTTCTGTTTTTGGTTTGAAGCTCTTTCTTTAGTTTCTGCTGTTCATGAGTCACAGGTCACTGAATATAAGAATCTTTCAAGTTCCAAACCCATTTGTCAGGTTAAAATGTCTGTTAAACAGGAGAATAAAAGAGAAGACTAAGTGACAAGGATGCATGGTAGAACTAGTTCCAAAGAATGATGCTTTTAAAAGGCATAAAAAAACCCAATTACAACTTTCTGGCCAGAATAACACTTGGCTATATGTTGTGGCCACTACAATGAAAAAGCTTTAAACCAAGTTATTGTAGAAACTATACTAGCAGTACTCATTAAAACACACAGAACTTTTCCTAATGCAATTGAAAAACACTCGTTATTCATGTTAGATACTTTCTATATTTTGTCTATTCACAGAGTGGATAGTCTAACTTAATTCCTTAGCACTAGTTTGTTTAAATGATGCACAAATTTTAATGTTCGTTTTCTACCTAATACAGGTTATTATTTGAAATGAACCCGCTTCAAAGGTGTTTTTAGATTTTTTTTCTGTATTCTCAGCCATATGTTTCCAAATACGTGATTCCAGAGCTTATTAAAAGCACAACTTTTTCTCCATCTTTAATCACATTATAGCTACTAATGTGTATGTTGCATATGGCTTCTCATCGAGAGCAACTGACAATGACAATGCTACAGTAAAGGAAAGAATGAAGACCAGAGAAGATATTACTATGCTAAAGTTCTAGCTGCAGCATAAATTCACCTGTATTTTACACAAAAATTGCAGTGGGAGTATTTCTCAATTACCAGTTGTCTGCCTGACTGCCACACTGGCTTTCCTGACACAGGGACTGCTTCTGCCACCGCTGCCAGTGCCAGGGGCTTGCACTCCATGATAAAACTAAGGACTGACTGAATTTCACAATTCTACAAAGTGGCCAAATTAAGAGTGATTTGAAGCACAGCAAAACTCCTGAGTTATACACAGAAAGACAGTGCTCTTTCAGTAAGACATCAAATTTGATCAGACTGTTAGGACTGTGAAACAGAGTATGTGTAACAACCATGACATTTGTAAAACCTGCTCTTAACACTGTACAGAACACAATTTTCATTGCCCATCTTTAAATATTGGTTGAACATGACTGTACTAATTAGATACATAAAAAACTTTTTATGTTGACTCTTGGTAGTCTTGCCCATGTTCTTTTCTTCTCCTCTTTGTGTACTCACTATTCTGCAAAGTATCAGCAGGCCTGGATGAGTTTATACCTTGTCTTTATCACAACTGGACAGATTCAATGCCTCTATTTTTGATTAGGTTACTTTTCCTACACAGAGCGTGTGTTTGCTTTTTTTAAATCGTGATCCCTACAAACAAGATTGAATAAGATCAATAAACAAATACAGCAAACACTACAAATGTAACTTGCCTAAATTAGTAAAATAACACAGATGAGGTCTTAGGTTTCATAGTTATCTAATAGGTGTCATATAGTTCTCACTTTGCTTTTGTGATTAGAGACCCAACTGTTAATGATGCTATTGTTATCTAAGAAACATCAAACTTGCTCAGGGATTTTTAAGTTGCTTAGATAAGAGTGAAAATAATAATGACAAAAATTTATAACATGGTAAAAGTTATTACCAACAAGAAGCAATACATTTATTTGCAAAGAAACTACAGAGATCTACTATATGTATCAATTAATTTCTTGAACTCCTACAGAATGAGTTTATTTTATAACAGGTTATATATTTTTTAAAAAATCTGATCAGGGGTAAAAAAAAAAAGCTTTATCTTTGATCCCATCACTAAAATTACCCATAAATGTCAAAAAAAAAGTCACAATGCATTTTACTCACCCTCATCCTTCCATTTCTTATTGCTGGTCCATCTTCTGCTAACCTCAACACATACAAATCCATTTTGTACTCTCTTCCTCCTCGAATACTAAACCCAAATCCTTTGGCTCCTTTCTCCAAATCAACAGTGAAATAATCAAAGTCCTGTACAGACAAATACAAAGTGAAAGACAATTAACTATATGAATATCGTGGTATGCATTCAAGAAAACTTTAAAAATAAATCTCTTCAAAAATGTATTGATCCACTTAATATATGCAAAGCTCCGTAGAGGGGTCTGGAAAGGAAATTGCTATGTAGCTTCTGATCCATTGTCAGCCAAGAAGGCAAGATCCATGGGAGCAGGAGAAAACAAAGAGCAAGCTTGGGCTGTGTAGTCTCGTGTTTAGAGAATTAAGCTGGAGATGCCGAGAAACAGCCAGTCCAAGCATCTCTCTAGATGCTAAGAAGTATTGTATAAGGTATGCACATAGGGATAGCAATTTGCTATTTAGATACTGAAATGCACAATATTTTCATAGGTTCTCTGGATCCCATTTAGGAATTTCAGTAGTTTTCTTGATAGGGTTTATGTGTTGGGTTTTGAAAATATGGACATACAAACCATCTATACATGATTCCAGCATATAGTGTTGAGAAGTTCACATTCTCTTACTTAATACTTTTTAACCTCTCTTTTTCTTGCCTTTATGTAAGGAGAAAGGAAGGTTTTTTAAAAAAATCTCAACTTTGAGCTAAATCCTCAACCTTCAAAACTGTCAGTAAGTATCTGTCATCAGGGGATTCTTGTCCAAGGTACCATAACTCTTCATCTGACTCATCATCTCTTTGAATTTGTCAGATCATGTCTGATGCCAAAAAAAATAGTTGCATGAGCTAGTTTCTACCCATTCGGACTATTACCAACAGAAATGTAATTTTATCAGTCAGGATTTTCATTCATTTATTTATTTACTCTGATTAGAAAAATCTTAATTTTCAAGAGTGCTGTAGAAATGCACCTGACCTAAGTACACCCACTGTTTGATGACTACGTCCCAAGAAAGAAAAAATTCCTCTGCTGATGAAAAGACTTTTTATGTTAGAATTTTTATTTCAACTCTCCAGTACCTTAAAAATGGCATTTGCTAAACATTGCAGTCACACAATTATAAACGTAGTGCTAATTTACAGATCACACAGTCTTACATTAATATTAATAGTTTGGAAGTAATTTTCTCTACAGAGAAATAGCAACTCAGAGCAAAACCAATTAACGTGTCTTTTCCTTCCATAATGTCATCTTCCATACCCATATCTGTGACCTGTCCCTACAGACCCTGACGCCTTCCGCGTGGGAGCGCTCGGAAGTGTTTGTGTTTGTACCTGGGGCTGCCTGTACTCGGACAGGGGGTACTGCCTGGTGTCGGGGGAGTGCTGCCTGTAGTCCAGCAGGGGTGGCTGCCTGTAGTCCAGCGGCGGTGGCTGCTGGTAGTCCATCACCGGGGGGTGCCGGTAGTCCAGCGGCGGCTGCCGGTAGTCCGTGGAGGACTGCCTGTAGTCTGTAAACGGGGGCTGCCGGATGTCAGGCTTCACGTCCTGCCTGGCTTTTACTTCTGACCTGTAACTGAGGCACGCACGGCGGCTTAGTTTCAGGGAGCAGCAAACAATTAGGAATATGCATTGCATGCAACGCTGAGGAGTGGGAAGGGAGCTGCCTGAGTGCAACATTGCATGAAACAGATTTACACAGAGAAGCAAAACTCTCAAGGGGAAATAGTCGAGGCATCTGAAAACAGCGAGCGCTTTTGAAACACGGGCATAAGCAGTTTTCCCTCAGGTCATACTATGCAATTTTCCAGCTTGTATCAGTGAGATCAGGATTAAACTCAAAGGGACAGGAACAGAAAAAACATCTTGATTCCCACTTACCTTGCCTATTTGGAAGATGAAACTGTGTGTAAAAACACCCACTATACTCACTACAAAATAATTCACAGAGTTTATAAAGTGCTTTTCCCCGCAGAATTAATATTTCTAGAGAATAACTGGAATAGCAGTGCAATTTATATCCCCTTTCATTGACATAAAATATTATTATTATTGTTATCATGAGCTTCTTAAGGTTAAAAAAGGATAAATTCTTTGTCTTAGCTGTTATTTTTTAAATGAACAGTATTATTTGATGTAACATCTGTTAATATAGTGCGTATTATTTTATTATGCACTTCGTATGATGCTATCTGGCTAAAAGCTATGTCAGTACAGTCATGTCAGTAGTTATGCACAGAAATAATACAAGATGAAAATAAATTTGGTTATGAGGAATTAATAACAAGTAAAATATTGCTTTAGCTGGTAACTGGTTACAGGGAGATGGGTCCTAAAATTTGACTTTCTGAGGTGCAGTGGCTACTTATTTACTTTATTCAAATGGGAATTTCCCTTAGCATGTGGAAATCAGCACATAATGGCATTTCACACTTCAGGGTGAAGTAAAGAACATTTCTCATTGCAAACTTCCATACCTCAGACATGTGGCATGCTAAAAAGACACAAAGAAAGTGCTAAACTCTTTTAGCCAGGTAATTCTGTAATAGTGGTTTGGGTTAGATTTTAACAAAAATAGTCACACAGTGGATGTTCTTACACTCTTCCCTAGGTGCCAAAGGAAATACTTCTTCCCTATACAGGAAATTGACATTTCACACTCTGTTTTAATAATGGACTGGAAGTTTTCAGTCAACCAAGTTACCATGAGTGTACATGGACACATACAGATACAGAGACACATATAGACTGTGCGAGGGATTTTGAAATGTACTTATTGATTTAAAAAATTACACTGAAAAAATGACAGCATTGTTTTTGATTATGTTAATTTACATAGAAAAAGGTAATCTGAATCTAAATGTTTCAAAATATCTGGTATGTTTAAAAACGTCATTATTTTATTAATGTAGTTACAGTGACATTATGGCAAATCTTCCTACACAATAGTTTTAATAATCTGAATGTCTAACCAGACACAAAAATATCAGAGCTATTTCCCTTTGACTTTTCTGATAAGAATAAAATAGACTGCTTCCACATGTTCTTTTAAAACCTGTACATGGCATCTATAATAGGACCTGCATGCATACATGCAGTCCTCTTGCTTTCTTTACTCAGTATCATGATCCTGTAAAAAGAAGAGAGCGAACAGGCTTACTGTGATACTGAGCTTTATTAATACTGGAATTAAAAACCCAATTAATATTCCTAGAAGTTTTAAAATCTAATTTTGGTAAAGAAACAATATATGTGGCTATACAAACAATCTGTAATCTAGCTTATAAAATCTAGTGAAAAATAATACTACATGAACTAGCAATAGTTGACCTTTTCCTGAAATAAGTCATCTTTAGGCAGGTTCCCAATATATGCCCACAGCTGCATATCAGAAGATGATGTTTTTATTCACAGATGGAGGCACTGTAATATTTGCTGAATATGTAAATGGTGACATGAGCAATTATAGCTTACACTTTTCAGTAAAATTATTACAGAATTTCTTTCTGGAACTTTAATTAATATCATTTGCTGGTCCCATCTGAAAATTCCCAATTTAACAGATATTTAATACTGACTTCCAACAGCACAGAATGACTTTTGTGAAAACTTGTATTGAATTTTGTCAGAAACATATGTCTCCTAGGAGGTGATCACTTTTGGAAAAAGTACTCAATGAAATATAAGGCAATGTAACTTTCCTAGTATGACTAATTGAAAGAAAATAATTCTGGGCAAGCGAAACCACATCTGTTAGGCAAGGAGAATTAGAGGGTGTAGTGTCTAAATCACAACTGAACTCAAGTATTTTCAGAAGAGAAAAGTTGCAATCCTGTAACCAGCATCATTTGGGGAAGAGAATCTTGATAATATGTGTTGGTTACTGAAGATTAGCATAAAGACAGTCAGTGTAATCAGCCTTGTTTAACAGGCTAAAAAATACTCCAAAGACTAAATAGTGCTGATTGGAGGTCGCAGAAAGTTGTATCATCCCACAGTCTGAGTGTGCTTTTTATACAAACAACTTTTAATACAGCTGGTCACAAAATTTCTATCCCCTTACCATTTGATTTCCATTACAGATAAATTTGCTAACGTTTATGCATAAATTACACATGAGAAATTGGCTGGTTAATGATACACCAGAGATAAAACCCGCCATAAATTTATCTTCCTCACTCCAGAATAATATATGAGGGTAAAAAACCAAACCAAAACAAACTGTTAAGAAAATGAAAAACCTGTTCTCGTGTCCCTGTGGCTGGAGGGGCTGTGGAGGCGGAGGCTGGGCCACGGGGCTGTGCTGGGCGACGGGGCTCTGCTGTGCCAGGGGGCTCTGCTGGGCCATGGGGCTGTGCTGCTGGGCCATGGGGCTCTGCTTCTCCGAGCTGGGGGCCGAGGCTGGGCTGTTCAGCTCTGCATCATGGGGAGATGGAGATTAAAGACCCGTCACCGTGCAGCATTTCATAAAGGGCAAAGGTAGACAATAATAATTTTTGGTCACACACTACCTCTGCAAATTTATGCTTTGTCACTTTTACTCTCTTCAGGTTATAATTAGATTTTAAGACATTTGAACCTAATGGTGTTCTTTTGATAGTCTGTGGGATCTGAAATCTTGGTCACTTTTATAATTCTGGTTGACACCGTCATTATTTAAAACACAAATGAACAAGGGAAATTGCTTCCATGTTTCACATACTCTTTTAAAGCACAGAAATACTGATCATAGAATGTAGAATCATAGAATAGTTTGGGTAAGAAAGGACACTTAAAGATCGTCTAGTCCAATCCCCTTGCCATGAACAGGGACATCTTCAAGAAGACCAAGCTGCTCAGAGCTCTGTCCAACCTGACCTTGAATTTTGACAGGAATGCCAGGATGGGGCATCAAATACCTCTCTGGGAAATCTGGTCCAGTGTTTCATTATCCTCATCATAAAGAAAAATTCTCTTTTTTATATGTCTGAATCTACCCTTTTTTTTAGTTCAAAGCTATAAGACCCCTTCTCCTATCACAACAGGCCGTGCTAAAAAGTCTGTCCCCATGTTTCTTATAAGTCCCCTTTTAGTACTGCAAGGTCACAATAAGGTCTCCTTGGCGCCTTCTCTTCTCCAGGCTGAACAACACCAATTCTCTCAGCCTCTCCTCACAGGAGAGAAGGTCCAGCCCTCTGATCATCTTCATGACCCTCCTTTGGACTGCTTCCAAAAGGTCCAGAGGGCCCCACAGCTGGATTCAGAACTCCAGGTGGTGTCTCACAAGAGTGGAGTAGAGAGGCAGAATCACCTTGCTCAACGAGATCATCCATTGAACAGTCCCCCCATCAAATTAATTTCTCTCCAGTTTAGAGAGAAGGATGTTGTGGGGAACCATGCCGAAGGCCTTAGCAGAAATCCAGACAGGTGAGATCCACAGCTCCTCCGTTGTCCACTGATGTAGTTACTCCACTGCAGAAGGCCACTAGGTTGTTCAGGCAGGACTTACCCTTGGTGAAACTGTGCTGACTGTCCTGAATCACCTCCCTGTCCTCCATGCGCCTTAGCACATCTCCTAGATATTTGAAATGCTTTCCACTTAGAAAGAAAAATCATTTTGAGAGAATGAACATTTTACTGCTTTCTCCACTGTTTCGGGTGATAGACCTGTCACAAAAGCTAAAACACTGGTGCCCTTACGTTAGCTCCTGCTGTCTTTGAGCTCATCAACAGTTTCCTGTCTTTTTAAAGTTTGGTGGACTGGGAACAGTAAAACAGTAAACCCAATCTCAATAAATTCTGAGTAACCATTTAAACTGATGTTTTATTTCACTGTATTGTGTCAAATGACCATGGTTTCACATCAGAACACTGCAGTAAAACAGAATCCTTCTTTCCAAACAACACAAACTTCAAAAGGACAGAGAGATTGGCATACGAAATATGGTTTTGTTGCTTTGCTACAAATGAAGGATGCCAATCTTCATTCAGGTTTCCTGCTGGACTTGGGGGAAGACAGATTTGGCACTGAGCTCACATCAAATATATTTCTTCCAACACATTGGCACAGTCCTGTTGTTCATCATTTACCTATTAGGAAGCATAAATGAGAGGGACTCCGTCCACAGGAGGACAGAGCACTGCAGAAGTTCCTGCATTATCAACAGCAAAGGCAAAGATATTTTTTTTAATCCTGCTTGCAACAGAATGAGTGAGTGAGGCCAGTGTGGCATGGTGCAAAACAGCCGAAATGGACACACATATGGCTGAGCATCCCTAACAGCAGTAGTTACACATAATAGAGATCTTGCCTAGTTTTACATTTGAATCTAGTTTTAATGTTTAATTGTTTTATTTTAGAATTTTTAACATGTGATTTTTTTTTCCCTATGGCTACACATTCCTAATGGTTCTCTACTCATCTAATTTATGCTCACAATTGTTACAACAATTTTGGCTACTTTCTTAAAAATATTTTTAATTTAGGATTAATTGTTAAAAAAAGCTTGTGTATTTGCACTTAAAACACTCCTCATGCAGGCATAAGCAATACTTGTCTGTGTGTAATTACTATGCTTAAGGCTGTAATTGCCCATTTTGCATCTGTGAGTATCTTTTGTATTGCAAGTTTTAGAGAGGAAGATTGGAAATATTGTCCCTCATTTCTACATTACTCTCATAACTATGGATGAACTGGTCAAATTATGAGCTGCTTCTAAAACTGCTTTGCATTTATATGGTATTTTTCACCTGAAAGTATATTACAGAGGTATTAGATTTTACCCCAATTTTTATAAATGGGAAGCTAATAACAGAAGGCAAATGAGGTGTCCAGTGTCACACAGTCACACAGGGAAGATGTGCCTCAGGCATAGATCATTTCTCACCACTAGCACCTGGGAACATCTTGTAGCACTACAACTCAGCTGCACCTTTGCTTTCTTTCTAATTTACTGTATCCATCTCTAACATTGAACTATTAATGATGTTATTTAGCCTGGATACCAGAGAGGCTTAAACAAACTTCATGGACTTGTTTTAGATGTTTGCAAAGCTGACCTCCAGTAATTACACAGATGTTAGTTGATGTGAATTCTAAATTTGTGTGTGTTTGTGTTTTTCCCTTCACTGCCTTCATTTAACAAAGTAGATGAGTGCCCTCAGTTGCAGTCCATGGCCAGAGTCAGACTATTTCCCTGTCCTGTTGCTGGATGCAGCAGCAGCAGGTGAAGGTCATCTAACTGCACCACGTCTCATTAAGTAATTCCATTACTTTCTATGTGTCATTCCCAGCTCTACTGGTATTTGTTGCTGAGATATAAAGACACATTCTCATTAATGTGGTACAATTCATGCAGCAGTGTAGCACATTGTTAAACTAAAAAAAGCCCTGAAATCACCCCCAAGCCCCACGGAACCAACATCAAAAGAATTTCACTGATTAGATGTGGAGTAGTGACCAGAATAATGAGTTTATCCCCTTATCCTCACCCTACAAATGAGATAATTCAGGGTTCAGTTCTTTCCTGCCTTGTGCATTTACAGTGATGTATCACTGTATGATAGTGATGGAGGAAACTGCCAAATCTGAACTCTTCCTTCACATCACTTTTTGTCACACGTAGCTGGTAGTTGAACATGCCTGGTGACAGCCACTGCAGTCTCTTGTAAATCACTTTGTCAAACTTTGGCTTGGCTTATAGCAAGTTATAAGGCAATGAACTCAGAACTTGTCTCTCTTGTAGAGTGCTTTTCCATGTAGAAGACAATTCTTGCAAAAGACATTAACATCCTCTTTCTCTCTCTCTCTCTGTCAGGTTTCTCCAGGTTTGCTTTAAATACCCTTTTCATAACTTGAAACCTTTTCAAGAATTCAGATCCTCTCCGAGCTAGTTCTAAGCTCGGAATTCTGGTGTGCTGCACGTTACAGCTGAGGAAGGAGAACAAAAGACGCTCTTTCAAGTGGTGACATAATTTAAGCTAATTGGAGGCTACTTAAAATTTTCTTCCTGTTTTTAAGGGCCATTGACTTACCCTCCTGAGGAATGATGCGAAGAGTTACACTGAGACCTGCATCTTTAATTAGCTTCACAATATCTGCATGAGGCATGTTAATAATAGACTGGCCATTCACAGCTAAGATCCGGTCTCCAACTTTAAGTTTTGCACAGCGATCCGCAGGACTTCCATCAATTATCCGCCCTATTTTATGGGGTACAGCTAGACAAGGAACAATAGACACAGTTAACATATGCTGAAACAAGTGGTGATGTTCACAAGCGAAAGGAAATGAGTTCATTTTGGAAGAAAGTTCTATATGAATTAAAAACCAGCTTGTGTAAAAGCATATAAGGATATAAATTCTTATGCAATGTCATTTGCAATAACACAGTGCTGTGTTTTCTCACTAAAAATCCAGAATCCAGATGCCTATATACACATGGCATATACATATGAAGTCCAAAATTAGTTTATAATTCAGCTATTTTGCAAACCTGGTATGAAACAACCTAATAAGCAGATCAGGAAAACAATAAGGCATTAAAACAGGGAAAGGGGATAAATTTGCACAATAAGTAGTAGTCATAAATTGTCTCCCACCTCCTGGTTTACAGAATTTCTTTATTTGTACGTTGCAATAGAGGCACTAAAAACATTATTTATTTTATATACCAAAAAATGTTGCTGAAAACGTCCAGGGTTCATGAAATTGTTCTCCTCCATTCAAATATGTTTATTGATATGTAGAAATAATACTGAAGATTTACTGAGGTGTGCAAATCTCTAAATAGATATGAATAATAAATGAATAGAATTGAATTGACAGTTAACTATGAATACATAGACATGTACTACATCAAAACATCTCAGCCCCCTTCTCAAAACATTACAGAACAACTTAATTACTCCTTTTGTTCTTCTCTGTGGTTCTTCACCTTTCTGTTTACTCCATCCATGCTCTTGTTCTGTCTCTTCCCTCATTTTCCACTGAATTTTCTAAACATTGTTATTGATTTTTTGTCTGTACCCTATTATCCGCTGGCTTTTAACTAAATGCATATGCTATAGCTGACTCTTTTCTCTAGGCTCCCCAAAGAGCATGCTACTTTTTTTTCCTCCCAACTACTCATAAACATGTTTATCACAATTAAATTCGACTATATAGTATATTAATATCCTAATGGTGTTTCAGTATTCCTCCGCAGTACCACACTTCAGTCTTGGGAAACGTAGCACAAAGCAGCTCAGCCTCACTATCCACTTTCAAAATGGTGTTTAAAAACAGTTGTGTTTCTTTTTTCAGAAATCATGTAACCTAAAAATTTATTGTCTACAGAGAACTTGGAAAAATGAAAGAAAATATCATTCAAACACTTTTTGGGAAATATCTAGGGTATGAATGCTCATACAAACCAAAGCTCTAACAGGAGGTATGTTCAGAATAGATTGCTGCAGAACAAATTTCTCAGCACCCTGATAAACATTTACTGAAGGTTTTGGTGACTAACACAGACTGCACATCTGATATAAAGTCAGAGCACACATACCTCAAAGTGACTTTTGTTTCTAGTATGGATGTGTTGTTTACAGTGTTAAAAAATAATCTTCTGAAAACTGAAAATGTGAGTACTCTGAAGTGCAAGCCATAATCTAACTGCATGCTTCTTTACCAGTATAGTTCAGGCAAGAATATAAATTAATACAGACACAACTAGTGCACTTCAGAAATGTCTTGTTGCTTAGGAAATAAGCACCTAATTTGTCACAATGTCTAAACATTTCTATGTTTTAAAATATGTGAAATACGTATAGACACACTTTCTACAAAAATTATATTTATTTTGCCCGTAATGAAAATGTGTAACTGCCATGCATACATATCAGTGAGCAAACAAAAGAGTAACTTGACTCTTAAACAGTTTATGTTCACACAGAACCTTTTTCATCAAAGCAGTTCTTAAAGCATCATCAAGAATCACTTAAACTAATACTAAAATGTGCCTGTTTCTGGTATATGTAATAAAAGATCTGACTGAAATTGTCATGTCTTTATATTAGTGGAGATCTGAAAATGGGGCTGTCTTATGTGAAAAAGTAAGAAATTTGGTAGTAAGAAAGAAGGGGAAATATGGCAGAGATGCCATAACTAAAATTTCCATGCTTGCCATTCCTAACCCTAAAGATGTTTTTGCTAGCCTGAATATTTAAGTAGCTGACATCATTTCAGTAGTAAGGGGTGTGGGAG
>VZTJ01005667.1:1219168-1325998 GCA_013397795.1 Orthonyx spaldingii | reverse complement strand
GGGGTGGGTGGGAAGTCCTATTAATTTGCCAGAAAAATTTTTTGTTGGACTTCTTGTACCTCACAAGTGAATAGAGCAGATGTCTGCATGTTCGAGACATCTGCTGAAATCAAAGTTGGAGGTGGGAGAGCCATGAGAGTCTAATTCTGATCCAAATCCCGAGAAAAGGGAAGAGAGGGAGAAAAAGGAGGAACTTGGTATTCTTTTCTTCATCCCTTTAAGCCTAAAGGCCTTCACCTTCCTGATGAAGGTACCTACATGAAATGTTTTGGTATCCCTGAACTCCCTTCATTCTGTCGTGTTATGAAAGGTTCAACAATAGGTGACCATCAGAACAAAGCTTGTGTCTGTCAAGGTACCTTTTCTAGTCCACTTTGGTATTTGAGGATTTAATGCTCCTCTTCTCAGGTTGTATTGGTGCCATGTGTTGCCATTTGATCTTGCTGCAAAGTAGGGTGTGGGAAGATTTTGCAGAAGGAATCTGAAACTCTGTTGGATTCAAGGTTACACTGTTATGCTCTATAGGGTTTTATGGGCAAATCTAGTGACTTACTAATGCAGCTCATGGCCACTCAGCAGAAACTGGTTTATGCACAGTTCTAGATAATATGAGGAGAAGTTTATCTCCTGGTTCCTTCCCTCCCAGTAATATTATCCTGAGGAGTTTCTGTTCTTTGTTTCTCTTCCCAGTGGAACTCTGCCTGAGAGCCCTCCTAAGACAAAATATCCTGGCTGCCATGGCCCCAAATGCTTCCTTGGAAAGGGTGGATTTATTTAAGGCTTTATTCACAAGCATGAGACCTTCTGAGGGACGCAGATTATCCGATGTGTAGGTTGTTCACAAAAAAACCAACCATGTTAAAATATGGTAGAAAACTTTCAATTTTTAGAGATAGCCTTTGGTGGTGAAATACTTACTTTGAAGGAGCTAATCTCATAGGGGATTAATTAGGTAAAAGCTAAGGAACAAAGGTGGAAATGAACTGTGAATTTCCATAATGAGAATTTTTATCGTTCAGAGTGGTCACATCTAAAACAAGTGTGGAAGAGCTGTAAACTGTCAGTAGGGAGTGGGTTGACTGAAGTGGCAGACAAGATCTCATGAAAAGAAATGCAATATGATGCACATAAGGAAAAAATAACACTGCCTAAGATTAAGCAGAGATGAGCCCTAAATTAATTATTATCACTCAGGAGACCTTGAAATGCGTGCCAAACATAAACTCATTAAAACAGTCAATATGACGCTAAGAGTTAGAAAAAGAATAACAAATGAAACAAACTATTGCTAGTTACTGCTGTGCACCTAAAGTCTGAGTATTGCTGATAGTTTCAGTATCCTCATCCCAAAAATCATAGCAATGAACTCACAAAGATTCAGAGAAGAGAAGCATGAAAGCCAGAAGCAAAAAACAGCCTCTGCTCAAAGGAGTTGTCCATGAACTTTACTGTCTACAGCTTGGGAAAGAGAGGCTGGGGCAACCTTCTGGAGGGGCAGAAGACTAAAAGGACTCAAAAAGAGAGTAGACCAGTTTTCAGGGGTGGGCCCATTGCTGATTAAATCAGAAAGTCTTGGCTGTGAAAGCTGAGGTGATGTCTGGGAAAAGTCCTGTCTGCTGTAGGTGCTGTCCTCTCTGCCACTGGTCATGGCCAAGGGACAGCAGGGAGCTGCGTGGCTATTTGGTCTCTCCCAGCATGGCAGGTCTCTCCTTGGGAAGAAACCTCCCATGTCTGGCTTTAATTAGGGTTTTGTTAACATATCATATTTTTTTTTCTTAAATTGCATCTTTGGTGTTTTATCTAAGCAGAGCATTTAATAATGTAACCTTTTAAAGGAAGTCTCAGATCACCTGACTGGTGGTAAATGTTTCCTATCACCCTTAAAAATTTCTACTAATCTATTCATGCCTCTTTTAAGACTTCGCCACAAGCGAATTCTCCAAACATATGGGCATATTGAACGGTGGCAGCATGTGCCTGGATGAGACTTTACAGAGAATTTGATCCACTTATTTCAAAACACTGAGTTACCTGAGCAGCATTTAATATTAGCAGGCAATACAGAAAGACTTGGATTTGTGGCTTTTTTTCCCAGAAAGCTACTGTTTTTGCTAAAACTGAGCACAGAAAACAAGCTGCTCCTTTGCAGAACAATTCTTTTCTTGGTTCTCTCAGACTACAGAATGCATGAGACTGCAAGGAAAAAAATTATTGTAAACAGGGATTAAGATGTAGTTTTTAACTGTTGAAAATATGGGAAAATAGTAAGAATGAATTTATATATATACACACCACATAGCCCTTCAAAATAGGCATATAGGGTCTTTTTTTCCAATACTATCAAGTCATATAAAATGTGATATTCAGGAGTGATATAGTTGGATATCTACCTTAAGATAAAAGAAATCCTTCCAAGGCAGAAGGCATAATCCTAGACCCAAAATAATCTAACAGAGAGCAGGAGTGCTGCAGAAACCTTACCTAACCAAAGATCTTACAATGGCATGTAACTTTTCTGCAGTTAATTTCATGACTTGGGGAAGATTTGAAACCTGAGAGCATCAAAGCTTCTATGACATTTGAAGTCCTTAATCTCTTCTCCCAAACCTCGCTCAGATATTTACAGCATTACAGCACAAACTGACCTAGAGTTGGCATGCAGCAGCTGATGCTTTCCCAGAAGGTAGTTAATTGTGTAATGATCAGCTCTTAGCTAATTAAAGAGAAATTAAATTAAAAAATTAAAAGATAAAATTATTTAAAAAAAAAATCTTTGCATTTAGAAAGTGGATAAGGTCTGCTTTCAGAAACTTACTGATAATTATGAATTTACATTTTTCTCCATATTAACATTTTTGTTTGATAAAAATCACCCACTTTTGCTCTCCATGATTCAAATTAATATCCTTACCATACCTTCATGTCACAGAACAGAGAAAAAATTTTTTGCCATTATACCTGAGTGTCCATATGCTTGGGTCAGCTGTACACAAGCTCAGAGCAGTTGCTGAATACAGATACTGCTTCTAACACCGTGTATCACAGAAACACAGCAGGGCTGGGGTTTGAAGGGAGCTCTGGAGATCACATAGTTCAACCTCCTGCTAAAGCACGTTCAACCAGAGCAAATTGCACAGGATTGAGTCAGGTGGGTTTTGAATATTTCTGGAGAAGGAGATTTCACCACCTTTTGGGGTGGGGGCGGAGGGGCTGTTCCAGTGTGCAGTTACCCTCAAAGGAAAGAAGATTTTCAGAATGAACTTTCTATGTTTCAGTTTGTGTCAAATGCCCATTGTATGACCCTACTCTCTAGACACTTGTATATAGATATTTGTATATAATGATAAGAGCCCCTCTCAGACACCTCTTCTCAAGTCCCAGCTCCCTCAGCCTCTTCTCTAAGACAGATGTTCCTGTTCCCCAATCACTCTCAGCCCTCCACTGGGTCCTCTCCAGTAGTTTCATGTCTTGTACTGAGGAGCCCAGAAGTGGATGCAGCACTCCAGATGTGGCCTCACTAGGGCTGAGCAGAGGGACAGGACCATCTCCTTCGACCTGCTGGCAATGCTCTTCCTAACGCTCCCCAGGACACCTCTGTCCTTCTTGGCCACAAGGACACAGTGCCAGCTCATGGACAGCTTGTTGTCCAGCAGGACCCCCAGGTCCTTCTCTGCAGAGCTGCTTTCCACAAGTCAGCTCCAGCCTGTGCTGGTGCCTTGGGTTATTCCTCCCTCGATGCAGGACCTTGCATTTGCCTGTTCAAACTTCATTAAGATCCTCTCCCCCCAGCTCTCCAGACTGCCCAGGTCTGGCCAGCAGAGCTCTCAGGTGTATCGGCCTCTCCTGCCATTTTTGTAACATCAGCAAACCTGCTGAGGGTACACCCTGTCCTTTCACCCAGACCACTGATGAATACATTAAACAAGACTGATATATCTATCTGCCTCTTTCTTTATGGTAATGAAAATAATTTCTCCTCATTTGAAAGACCCACAAGCTAAAAAGAATGTATTCTAAGAAAATATTACCACAAATAAGGCTTTTCTGATTTACATCAGTACTTTTTTACATCTATTCAGTACTTCTAGACATAGATGTTGAGACTATGTTTTTTAGATAGCAACTTTCCAGTTTTTCCCCTCTATATAGTAGCTGAATGTCAAAAAATATCAGTTAAAGGGAAAGAAATCAAACCTCTGCTTTATCTATTAAAACCCTCTGGCAGATAAATTCTTGCAATGCTTTCTAATGTTAATAGATATAGACAGTAAACCAAGCAAATGAGCATTCCTGAGCCAGCTGTCCTTTTCAATGTTATACCGCTGATCAAATGAATATTTATTATATTCTCAATTCTCTAAACATGCAAGAGTTTTCATTCAACCAGCAGGCTCCAGCACATCAGATTTTAATTGACAGAATATATTAAATATAAACATCTGTAATTTCATTGCTATGGAAAAATCTAAAATTTGGAAAATGAGTATGGTGGACTTTCCATCATGGCTAAAAAATAGTTTCCTGATATTGATAGGATATGAAATCTGTGGCATGTACTGCATACTTGCAGGTGAAAATAATCCCTTTTATTTATAAGATTAACGAATCTATGAATGGAAACATCCCATTGTGTGCTGACTCAGAGCATATTTGCTTGCATAGCACGGACATAAGAAACTAAGTGCAAAGGAGTGCACATACCTTAGAAAGCTGAAGATCTAAGAAAAAATAATGGAACTTATATACTTTAATTCAAGCTTCTAATGAAAGCAAAATGGGCCTTGTGGAATTATTAGAAAAACCTTGATTCCTGTGATGGATTTGTGCTAAGAAAACACACAGTGTTTGTTCTTTGAAAACACATGAGCAGCACCTGTAGGTCCAAATGATGTATTCAGAAATATGCTGGGGGAAATAATCTGGAGAGCACAGTAATGCAGTTAAGATCCTCCATTCTTTATCTCCAAAAAATATCAAATAGACAATTGAATATTTCATGCCTGCAAACTGCAGCAAGATATTTTGATGATATTAAAAACTTCTTTGACCTCTTATGGTTATTTCCCTACGATTAATTCTTATGTTGATTTGCAAAACTAAATAGTATAGAAATTTCTTTCAACTGCAAGTTTTACTATCACTTAAACCTATTTGGAAAGTGTGCTTTTGTATCTGAAGTGTCAGAACAGCTCAATCCTGAATACCAAAGCTATATAGAAATGAGAATCCAGATTCCTTGACCACAACTTGCAAGTATCTGCCATGGGGGACTCCCACTGTGGGTGGCTTTTCACTGCTATGCTCCAAAAATGTCCTAGGTGGGGTAGACAGGCATCCTAATTTACAAAGCTTTGTTCTCTTTAGAATTTGCAGATTGATCACAGAAAATTATGTCCCTAGGCACCATCGTACCCAGGAAAAGCATGGGTGAAATTTCTGCACAAACAACCCAAATCACACAGTTTTCACTGATTGATAAACTGGTTTTTATCTCTAAACTGTAAGGAGTTCAAAAGAACTCTGGGCTGAATGGGACTTTCAGAATGCTGTTTTCTTGTCAGAAGAGGTTTATCTTAGATTTATGTTTTTTAGTTAAGACTTCAGGTTTTGAGAAATCAAAGAAACTTGTTTCATTAAACTCTGTGTTACCATGTTTTGAAAATCCAGCAGGCCCTGCCATATGCAGTGTAGGGGCAAATTAAATCTACAACTCTTCTTTTGCAAAGCAGGAGGAAGATCATAACAAGTATCCACAGTCAATTTTTGAAAATTATTTATTGATTATGCCTGTATTTTCAGTTTGTTTACACTTTGTAACTGTGCTAATTGACAGTACCTGCTACAGTTAAATTCCTGGAAATATTGCCAATTTTCCAATTTCATTGGAAGTTGCAAGTTAGCAAGGTCTATTTACAACACATGGTTTCTTTCTACAAAAATTAGATGTAAAGAGATTTAGAGAGGATCACAAGTACTTCTCCTAGATGAAGCTGCATCCCAAACACATAAAGTGAAAGTGGCAGGAAGATATGAAGTAGGCAGGGACAAGTTTACTCCATAAAACTCTGGGACACATTCATCCTGAAATCTCATTCTGGCCATTTCCAGAAGGCTGCAAGTGCTTTTCCATGGGCTGCAGATAGTGAGTTTATCTTGATACTCCAAAAATATCTCCCTAAATGTAATGCAAAGTATAGATTAATGACTTAAATTTAAGTATTTTAGCTGCAATTTCTCATGTGTGGAGAAGGGATGAGAGCCACATCCCCCTTTAATGTTGGAACAGGATATAGGGGAAGGCACAATAATATATTTTAGAGGCAGTGGAAATTAATCCTTTCATTAGAAATAGGTCAGGAGCCTGGACAGGTGTATTTTCTTTTCTTAATCTCTTAGCACTCTAAGATCCTCTGCGTGCTGCACTAGGCAAAATGACTTGCTCCTGGATATACCACTCAAGCATAGCTCTTTATTTATCTACTCTATCTCCTTTTACTGATACAATTTTGAAGCATGACTGACCTTTTCTATGCCCCTGCTTTGCCCTGTAAAATCTCTTCATTCAATCCTTGTCACTCGTTTTCCACTCCTGATCTCCCCACATCAGAACCGTAGTTCAGTGCAAGATAATCCCCTGCACTGGATTAGAGAACATCCCAAGCAATGTTTTGACAAAGAGGAAACAAAATTTCTACCATTACAGACACAGGAAAATAAATGTGCCACAAGAATTGGATGTTTAAGCAAGTACCAGTAAGGAAAAATGACATTCAGATCTAAAGGTTGTCTCCAAACTACTTAATGTTAATTTATTAAAATGACAGCTATTACAGTGCTGCCCATCAGAAAATGTGATAAAATAGTCTGTTCTCTAATTATGGCTGCAGTCTGCCCTCACTCTGTGTCTACATCAATAGTGAAAAGAACCACATTTAGTATTTTGAAAATTTCTGCAAGGCAAAGGCAGGCCTGTAAATCAACTGTAACAACAAACTGCTTGCAAACCATGTTGAGAGAAAAGCTGACCAAGACCCTAAATCTCTTGGAAAAAGAGTGACATCTCTAATTCTGGGAGCTCCTGAACCTTTCATGGCTCATTCTCAGATCAGAAGGAGCATGAAGCACTCCTAAGAGGCTGTGTTGGAGCAGTGCAACCCACACCCCATCAGAGGGTGGAAAAGGGATTTGGGACTCAGTTGGAGCACTGCTACTGTGACTTCATGGGATTGTCCTACAGCTTTACAGACAGAGCAAACTCTTCTGGCAAACAGAGGGTGAGCTTTTGTGCAACCCCTTCAGCTTCAGGTCAACAGCAAAGCAGCAAACCAATGAACCTGCAGCTCTGTAGCCAGCAGCAACTTTGCTGGAATGACTGTAATTTTAACAGTGCTTGAAGCACAGCACCTAGAGACACAAAGTGCTTGCTCCTGTACTCAGCAAGAGCTGTGGTAATCTGTTGGATTGTAAAACATAGTTTGCAAGTGTGATTTCAAGAAAAAGGAAAATACTTTCAGTGCATAATTAATTGCCTTATTGAGTAAAAGTGGTGGTGATACTTATACTTCCAAGACCTCAAGTCTTTTGCTTTTGTGAGAAAGTAGAGGAGGGAATAGAGTTATTGAAATAGACATTATTAAATCAAAGAAACCTTTGTTCACTTAGCCAAGGAGGCTTCCAGTGAGATAACTTCCTGGGCAACGCTCTTCCTAACATTGTCTGGCCCTACATGATACTCCCTTTTTGGACCTATTTTAATTGTTTCAGAAGTGCTTTGCAATTTTAACATTAACATTTAACTGTGCATGCACGTCTGCGTAACATCATTCTGTTCCACATGGGGACACAGGAGCTGGCAACAAGTGCACTGGCTCTGAAATAAGGGACACTGGAACCAGAGTACAACATTTCACCCAATTAACAAATTACTGCCATGAGAACTGAGTAACCAGCGAGGTGTTAACATGGAGCCATGCAGGTCCACATTTCCATAGTGATGCATCATATATTTTGGACATTGCACTTCCTATATCCATTTGATATTTTCCTACTGTTGGTATGCTTTCTACCCCTGACTGTGCATTTTAATGAAAGGATATTGTGTTATTTCAAGCTAGAAGGTACCTCAGGACAGTTTTCCTGTTCTGTTTTCTACCAAAGGGCCCTAAACTTAGATGCTGTATTCTGAATGGATGCCAGTGAGTGCTGAGGAAAAGGGGATAATAATTTCCCTCAATCTACTGGCTATGCTCCTGTTAATAAAGCTCAAATTACTTCAGCCAAATAAATATTAAGTAAAGAAAATAACCTCTCTTACTCTACAAAGAGTCAATAATTTTTAGATTGTTTTTATTACTGATGACAGATCATGTAATTTTCAGCATATTTTATCTACTACAGTTTTGTAAAAGAATTCATATAAAAAGGGTGTTTTCTTCTCTTTTCTGTCACTGTGTACAGCAAATGTAATTTTTTGTTCACTGCTGTTCTTGTAAACTTAGGATTTGGTGCTTTTTGGGATCACTGAAATTCAATGCAGTTATTATTTGAATAAATTCTCTTGTCACTTCCACGGCAGACTGTCATTTCCCTTTACTATTGGAGATGTTCAACTGAGCATCAAAAATGACTACTTATGTAGTTGCTTGTGGAGAAAGAAAAGAACTGAAAGAACATGTTGGAGGGTAGGAGGCAAAGCAGGTTCTTCAACCTAGGTCTGTAGTCTTCAAGAGAATATTCCAGTCACAGAACTTTTGGTTGCTTGATCATTGTCTCTTTCTCTTCCTCTCCCCTTTCTCTCTCTATCTGTCCCAACCATAAACCCTCTCTCTATAAAATAATTTTCTTGAAAAAATCATGACTGACTTAACTGATTAACATGTATATATCCCAATGGATTATTTTTTTTTTTTTCTGTTCTGATCGTCTGCAAAGAACTTCCCGTTCTTTGGCTATTATATTCAGTAATGTGAAAACTCAGAGTCCCAAGGGGCTAATTAGCTATGGTGTTGTTACAGTATTAATTCTGGCAATCATGGAGTTTTAAAATTCAGCTGAGGTAACATGAAAAGCAATTCTTTTAATAACTGCATGATCATGAAATACTGCAAAAAAGTTTTCTGAGATAATTTGCTATTGTGAGATAAGGTTTTCCCAGTACTCTGTTAGCTGCTTTTCAGGTACGAATTTAGAAGAGTGATGTTTGGCCCTAAAAGTTGAAATCGTGATTTTATTTTGTCAGGAACCAGTTTCAGGCAAAAGAACACTTTCTTCAAAATATGTTCTAATGTAGAGCAAGGATCGGATTAGGCTGCAACTTGAAAAATGATAAATTTTCTCACTTCTCTTGGTTTTTCAGCTGTGGTTAGCATTATTTGGTGGGGAATGTGAATGTCTCTCAACATAAAACCTTTTTACTTCTTTCTTCCAGAGGGCTAAATGTCATTGGAAAGACCCAAGGGCAGCCCTGCACCTCCAGCTCAACTACCAGGGTTTGAGTCTTCTGTAGGTTCTATGTCACACCTGCCTGACCTCTCCCTGGATGTACCCAAGGCAGCTCAACTGGCACCAGATGTCTATATTAAAGCAATAAAATTGACCTGCAGAACAAATTCATTTTCTGAACAGAAAGTGGACTACAATTATTAAGGGCAGATCTTGCCACCTGAGTGCTACTGAGAGATACACCTATCCCTCTGGACTCAGCTGTAATTTTTATGCAGTCTGTACTCCAGCCAGTTAAATCAGCCTCTCTGCACCTCCATCTAACAAGTTTTCCCAATTTCCAGTTGCTTCTGCAGTCCCATAACTGGACAGCTGTTGCCATAGGGTTTGCTGTGATCTAAGCTTTTTTTCCAACTTGCTGAACTTCATCTTGATTTATTAAAAAAAGTCTAATTCAGTTGCATGTGGGAGAATAATTTATTCACATAACCCTACTGGTTACTTACAGAGTCTCTTTGGGACACAGTAATAGAAAAAATCTACTTTGTGGGTGAGTCCTCTATTACTCTGATAGTCAAAGAAGTGTGGGAAGCACAGAACCCAAGAGGCCAGAATAACCTCTGGTTTTGTCCAAGACACAACAGATAAACAGTGCCCCTGAATCAACATTGAGAGTATCTTTGGTTTAAATCTCTGCAGTGATAAATTATTAGCAGATAGTTTTAAATTAATTCTTGTGGATTTTTTTGGTTTATTTTTTTTTGGGGCAAACTTGGAGAAATGCGAACTGGAAAACATGGTTTACTCACTTATTGTAGACCCAGACTCGGGCCTGTTGAGGGAGCTGATGATAACAAAGCCGAAGCCCTCGTTCTCCTTGCGATGGATCACCACGTCGCTGGTTTGCAGGCTGTGCGACGCGAAGCCCTCGGGGGGTGTGGCATTGCTGCTGGAGACAGCGTGATTGCTGTTGGCGTAGGTCGTGTAGTCACTTCTTGGAGAGCTGTGGTGCGTAGACACCGAGCCTGGGCTTCTGCCATTCTCTGGGCAGGGCTCTCCTACAACACAAATCACACCAGTGTCACAGTCTGACTTGCTCAGCGGCTCTGTGACTTACAGTACATTTGCTAATGCAACATGAATACAGTTGACTGTCTACAGACCAGACTACCCTGAGTATTAAACTAGGAGCTGTAATAGATGCAGAGAGACAGGAACCTACACAATTATGCAGAACGTTCAAGGGCAATCAGATAAAGCAAGCATGAACACTGACTGCTAAGCTAGCTACAAGAGAGGAAAGTAAGGAACAGTGTCTATCTGGATTGCAAAAACATTAGCAAGTGCTATTCCCCTGTCTGTTGGTTGATCTGTCATCAAGAGGAAAATGTGACCATCTAATCCAATAAAATATTATTTGTGTTTGGATTACAAGAATTTAAGCAGGGAGCTAACAGAGTAATTAGGATTAGCTGCATAATGTTCTTCTTACAAGTTGATTAGCATGTTCAAAAATGTTCACTGAACAGAGCTGTTATACAACGAAAAATGATCACAAGTAGTTTTTCTGTGGGGGTCGTCGCAGAAGCAGAGGTCATTTAAAGGTTTGGAGATGCTCTTGTTTGGCAAGTTCTACAGGGCAGAAGTGAAAATGGAGTCCATGCACACTTTAGTATTGCTTTACAGTAACAAGAATAGGAAACAAGTAAAAACTTGTGGGATTGCACATTTTTTAGTGTGAGCATTTTGGCAATTGAAAACAGTAAAGTTACACCTCCAGATGGGAAAAAAGAGATTTCTATTCCTCGCAGAACGAAGTTGTTTACACAAATCAGCATTTATTGTCAGTTTTAATACAGAACTTTCAGAAAAATGTAAGTAATATGTTTTCTATTTGGAGCAACAAGAGTGGCAGAGTCCTTTTACTGAACATGTGAGGAGCTCCCACATACACATATACATCCTAGGTAGAGAGTTTGCAAATTAGACCTTCAGTGTATATATATTAATAAAATAAACAGCATCCAAGGACAAGCTGTTGTTTTCTCAGTCAGGTGTGTCCTTTAACAGTCCTTCTGCAACTACGAAATAAAGTAATTAGAGAGTATAAAGAGGAAGAAAAACAATTGTTATACCCCTGCTTTAGAACTGAAAATCTCTAAGAGTTATTGAACCAAATCTGCAACTAAATACCATAGTCAGTGGCAAGAGAAGTTTCATTTTCTGGCTGTCATGTTTCAGAAAGCTGAATATTATTTATGTCAGTATGGCTGCAACAGAAAGGAAATTATCTTACCCTGTAGAATGACCAAGAACTGGCTTGGCCATAAAAAATGCAACTGAATGTCATTAAATATAGAAAAAGAAAGATAAAATAGGAAAAGCTTAAATGGCTTGTTGACTATCAAATATGCAATAGATATTCATCAGAAAAATTATATTTTGCTTCTGCCTGTAAAAAAATGACATTTTAATCCATGTTGTTCCAAATATTGCATTTTCCTAATCAAATTGTTTTCCAGACCTTGTGAACTGTGATTTTCTGTTCCAGATCTGGGTAAGTATATGTACAAAATGGTGATTTCAGGTGAGGGCTAAGATACGTATATCAGCTGTAGATAGGTAAGGGAAACCCCAGATGGCTGTGTTGTATACATTCACACTAGTGAGACATTTCCATGAAATTAATTGGCCTGATGCATTAGCACAGCATTTTTCAGTCACGCCCAACATCAGTCGTTTTAAATTTTTCCACAAAGCTTATGTTGTAACACACCACATTAAAATCCTGTTCATCTCCTGAAATGCTTAAACATTAATGAGCTACATGCTACATCCCCTGGTGTGGCACTCTCCAGGCCCAAGAATAACTTCAGGTGTTCCACCAGCTCGCTTCACTGTCTGCACCAGGAGCCCACAGTGGCGAGTAAACCCTTTAGTATTTAACAAGCAGCGGCGAAGGCTGGCATCCGCTCTGAGCTAATTCTGCCTGCAGCGTGCACGGCGGCGGACCCGGGAGAGGTGCTGAGGGCGAGGACTCGGCATTACCTTGGTTATTGGCCATTTTCCTCGCGCTGGGGGAGCTGCGAGGGGGCGTCGCACCAGGCGCGGGGGCACCTTTCTGGCTGGAGGACTCTGGAGTCAGTAACAGAAGAAAGTCAGTCCTGCGGGAGCACGGCCGGCAGGGAGCTGCGGTGCCGCAGTGGGAGGGGGACTGCGAAGACGAAGGTGAGTGGGAGGGCGGCTTTTTGGCACAGGAGAGAAGGGAAGCGGCGCAGGCAGCGACAGTGGATCTAGGGCACGGGCAGGCAGAAGACAGGACAGGCTGGGAATGTGGTTTTGCTCATTTCTGGTACCTCAGTGAAGTGTACTCACCAAAAATGTTTTGAAAGTTCTTAGGTAAACTTCTTTCCTCGAGTAAGTAAAGGTTGTAATGGAAGGGCATCGAATTCTCCCATTAAAGCTCTAATAGATGCTGCCACACATTTATCAAGGTTCCAGTGTTTTTCAGCAATTGAGACTGAGCTAGTCTAAATGTCTAATTTACTACAAATACTTCATATTGTTTTAGGTTCATTTTCTGAATGTGTCTGCTTGACAGAAGAGTCCGGCCCTGTTCCTAGGAGCCACTCATGCCCTACAGAAGATTTTCAGCCAGCTTGCATTGCAGTTCAGTGGGAAATTCCAGATGACATCAGTGAGACCAGAAATGGGCTTTTAACACATACAAGAGTGAAATGATTTCCTGCTCTGAACAGTTAACAGTCTTTGAGCCTTTCTCTTATTGACATAGTCAGCTCAAACGGCTTTAACTTAGGTATTATTTTTGTCCCAAAAGCGGACAAGAGGAGACAGCACAGACCAAGACAGCATGGAACAAATCCAGAGCACTTATGATCACCACACCAGGGTTGCCAATATGTTTCCACTTCTGAAGGAAGCAACATTCAGTTGTAGTATTTTTTTTCAGAAAAACAAGGGTTACATATTTACAATTATTCTTTCCTCAAAATGACACAAACATTCACTTTGATTTCCTCTACTTTTTTTTTTTTTTTTTTTTTAAACAGCACCTGTTTGTGCTGCCAGCATTGGGATCTGTTTTTTCTTTCACCTTTCCCAGCCTTCACTCACCCGTGGGTAGCACCTTTCTCCTCACAGTAAGATTCACCTGCCCGTTTCGGGCAGCGTTATGCATAAGATCAATCACATATCGGTGGGTTTTGCCGGCCACTGGAATCCCATCTACATACACCAGCTCATCACCAGGGTGGAGACGACCATCTCGGTCTGCTGAGCCCATGGCAATTACTGCTCCGATGAGAATCTAGGCAGCAAAGAAACAAAATCCTGTCATACATTACACCAGCCTCCAATTTAGTGACATGCATATTGCAGTGACTTTCCCTTTCTTCTGAAATTAAGATACTGATTTAGTACAGGTGAAGAGATCTGTGTGTGTCTGAAAGCAGTGCTTGTCCTCTCGTGGGTATGACTGAAGATGCTTCCTCGCCTTTGGTAAGAAGGTGTTTCCTACGTGCATAGGAGAGATACACCAGAGAATCCTGATGTAAGGAGTTCTGCTTGATACGTTCAAATCAAGATAATCTGTCTCTAAGGAGTGTTGAGTTTCTATAGACTATGTTATGCAGAAGACGTAAACAGATTAATTCCATGTAAGGATCTTTTTGACTTAAAATTAACGAGTCTGCATATTTCTTGTTGAAGGTTCTTCACTGCGTGTGTGATTTAAGCACCTGGAGTAAAATACCTGAGGTCAGCAGTGGAAGTGACCCCCACTACACAGAGTTTGCTTTGGGCCTCTTTAGGGGAAAAGAAGTACTATATTAAATGTTGTTACTTATAATGAATGATTGCTCAGATAGTGCTTGATTCAATTGGAAAAAAGAGGAAAAAATGTCAGCTTGCTCTGGGCAGATGTTGTTTTCCCAAATCAACATTTAAATGTAGTTTGTATGGGACATATAAACTAGTAAAAAATCTGTTCAAAACCTTTTAACGACTTTCTTCACTTTCTATGCAGATAATTTCACATAATTTATTAGAAGAAGATGTATATATTTTCCCTGGGGAATAACTGGTAGAACAGTTGAGATTGATTCAAACAAAACCTGCTTTCTTTGAAAGAATATTAAAGCATTCACAAAGTGTGTTCCAAATTTTCTGTTCTCTTTTTCAGTGTGAGAGGGAGCACAAAATGATGGATATGACATGCCATGTGACAATCTGCTTTAAATAATAAAAGATAAAAGCTATGAAGCATTGCTTTTCATGATGAATTGCAAAGGCTGGATGTGGTAGTCACACAGGTGGGCCTGTGGCTTTTTTGTGGTCTTAGCTGCAGAGTTGCAAGCACCTCAGCAGAGTGTTTAAATGAAACCCTGTGTGGAGCCTGGAGAATTTTCCCCAGTTTTTAGCCTCCCTTTGGCTCTACTTCTGCTTTCAAAACTTAGCAAAGAGAGAACATGATGTGGCTTTTTCCTGCTTTCTGGTGTTCCTGGGATCTTGTTAAGCAGTGCCAGGCTGAGTGACTACAGAGGCTGTTTCAGGTTCTCCATTCCATTCTTCAAACAGTGAAAGAATATACCTCAAAGCTTTGGAAAACACTTTGTGCAAAATTCAACTATGAAATATGTATTTATGCTCCTTTACTGGACAGAAAATAGTTTTCCAAGGCTACATTTAGCTAGATCTCCACAAAGTATTCTCAAAATATTTGAGAATTAGGCATCTCACATGAGCAGGAATTTCTTCCTAGTTATTTTGGGAAGAGATGGGTAATAACTCTCTGCAGCTTGGGAGATGGGAGTGACTGGCTTCCTCCTTTGCTTTTATTGAGCATTTGCAGTTTCTTCATAATTGTCTGACAAAATATTAAACAATTTGTGCATCTTTAACCTTTGGAAAAACACAGATGCAGATCACAGCATGGTAGGTCATCAGTATACACAACAAGCTGGAAAAACTCTTTCTAGTTCTGACTAATTAAGTAATTATTGCTGATATTTCACATGTCCACCGTGGAATATGATTGGGCCACTCATCTCAGTGTTGGAGTCTTAACATAAGCAGCAGAGGCATACTTTAAACACTTCAGCCAGGTGTGTTTGTCAAGATGATGGCCACCATATCTGTTATTTGATATATTTAATAGCAACAATAACTCAATTTTCCAATTTTTCATTTTCTGTGTCTGAATTTGTTTCTTATCCAGTATCTGCTCTCATTTCATGGCTGAGTAGTTGCCATAACAGTTATCAGTTCTACATGTAAAACACAAATTGGAAAAGTATATATCAGGATTATATTACCTCTGAAATGCAGTTTCATACTGGCATGAGATTGCTTTGAATGTGTGAGAAGAAGATGATGACATGTAAACAAGAAGGTGTGTTGTAGAGAAAAATAAAAGTTTCTCCTATTGTTTGAGATTAAACATGATAAACTCTGGGATAAGGATGATTGTGGCAGAGCATAATCTGAAATTAAAGCCTGTGTCAATTTATAGGGGTTAATCTGCTTTGATACTGACTTTCTTTGTGATTCTTGGTAATTATTTGAATTTGTGTTTTCGTTTCTCTGGATATAACACAGTAACTTCGCAGGTACATAGCAAAATTTAAGTATATACACATAAAAGGTGATTCACCTAGTTTTAATTGTTGGTGATGTCTAAATCCAAGCTAATCATTTGAGCTCTGTCTAATCACTGCTAAAATAGGACTTCCCAAGGCATGGTCTTATCCTAACATTTTGCTCTATGGATGTCTATATCTTAGAAATGTAGCAAGATACTTAGAATGTATGTTGGCTTTGATAATAAAAACAGTACAGAAATGCATCTTGCAGATATTTTGGAGAAAAATCCCAGTCCATCTGTGTTGAAAAGGTAAAACTCTTAGAGAAATGATGTATATGTTTCTGTGATGCTGAGTTCGAGCTGCACAAATGTATGCAAAATACATCTCCCCTTTGGGACAGCAATTTGCAACTTCAGTAAAGTTCCAATTTATGTGTTTTTCCAACCTTTCAGTGATATTATAATTCACCATAACAGAGGCAGATTATCTCTAAATCCTCAAGTTACTGGAAGATGTGATAAATAGCTGTTGTAGTGCGATATTGTAAGATTTGAGAGGTGATTGGAACTGGCACAATCCACAATCCTGATACTTGAAATTTCTCAATAAATTTAAATATTTTCTTTCAAAAGCATTTTTATGCTTACAAATATGGAAAGTGGAGTGGTACAGCAGCACTTCCTCCTTCTCTGGTGCCAGGTAGCTGATATAACCAGAAGGAAACTAAGCTACAGTCCCTCTATAGTGTCGGTATTATCCTTCTAAAATAACTTTATTTGGATTCCGCTTCTTTGAAAAAGTTATTGCCTTATGCTGAAGAATCCATATTCCTTTTTAAAAATCAAACCACAAAGACAAAAGATTCCTTTTGTTCTGTGTTACCTGACTGCACAGCAGGAGAGCTGAAACAAAAAATTCAAAGCATCTCAGTTCTTGTTTCATGGGAAAGGCAGGGGTTTGGAGAACAGGCAAAAACTGCTTCTCCTTTTCTGGAGGTGAAAGGAATGGGAGGCTGCAGGTGGGCTGTCCATGGGGGAGCAGGGAAGCAGTGAAGAAGAGAAAACAGAGTTAAGAAGTCTTGTACTTTGAATACAAAATAGAGGGACACTAAAAAGAGTACATCTGTTGTGTTTGTTGGTGTTGAATTTGAGCAGTGAAAACAAGGAGATGGGCAAAAACGAGGGAGTGAGAATTGAAAAACTTCAGCACTGCAACACTTAGCTCTAAGAAGGTGCCTTTTTGCCTTGTACAATCCTCAGCTTCAGGATAGGATCTTATTAACTCCTGAGGACTTTGAGAAATGTTTGCGAAGAAACATAAAGCCCACTGGATTGATAAGTGTTGGGGAAAAGTGCTTCTGTATGTGCAAACCATGAAATAGAGATAGCTGCCTTGAGGCTAAGGGCAGGCTGGGAGCAATTGTTCAACAGGACAGTGAAATGTGTCAGAGGTTCACAGAGGGCAGCGTTTTTGGTCCTGCTCTCCAAAAATAGCAAGGTGCTTATCTCTGCACTGGGTATCCAGCTACGGCTCTTTGATTTCGGACAGTAAAGTCAGGTCAGTCCTTTTCTGAAGAGACACTAGAAAGAGCTGATCCTCTGTAACACTGCAGTGCATAATGCATGTAGCTGCAGGGCAAAAGGCTTGCTTCAATATTTCCTTTCTACTGGATTGCTGAGCAGAGACTCAAGTTTCTCACAACTCCAGCATGTATTATGAATATGAACTATCAGAATACCAGATATTCTACATGAGTTTTCTCTTAGTCCTTTAGATTGAAATCATTCAGTTTTATATAAATAATCATTTTTAGATAAGGCATTTGAGCTGCACTTTTCCCTATGAGATTGTAATAAAAGTCCAACAAGGAGAGCCAGTCAACTGCTTAGTCTGTGACTGCTTAGCTATCCATTTGTAATGAAAAAAGCACTAAAGGAGACATCAAGAGAGCCTCTCACAAAATACTGAGCATCCTTGTACCCAGGGACACTTTCCTGGGAGATAGAAAATGCCATTAGACATTACTGTCCAGAGCAGGTAGAAGGAGATTTCAAAATCTTCATAGAATCATAGAATGGTTTGGGTTGGAAAGACATTAAAAATCCTTTAGTTCCGATCTCCCTGCCATGGGCAGTAATACCTTCTACTACACCATGATGCTCAAAGCTCCATCAACCTGGTCTTAAAGACAGTGCCTTTCTAGCACTATTTCCTAACAGTATAAAAAGATAAAATGGAACATTTCCACTACCACCCATCGAAGCCTCTTTTTTTAGAATATACTGCATTCTTTTCTTTTTATGGGAGACATCAGTAAACTATTAAGATCTATCAGTACTTGGACAGATGTTGACAATTTTAAAATAGAAGAGCTTCTTTGTTCCTCAAAGCCATGTGCTGGTTAACTTTAATGCTTGAATGAAAAATATAATATTCTGTATTGATTTGAATATGGAACATATAAATTATCAACTAAGGAATATACAAATCTAATAATTTATTATACATTATCTCAGAAATGTGGTACCACAGGACTCAGACTGTGCTTAAAATTGTGTTAATAAAACACTATCATTATTGACTTGGGATTAGTCCTAGCTGTCAAACTATAGTTACACCATCAAATTTTTTCTAGAAGGAATACTAATTCTGCCTGCTCTCAAAATTACAGTATTTAGATAGATCACTAATTTATCAAAATGTGTACACATTTCTGGTGTCTCATTTTACCCTTATCTTCTGGGCTTCTCCAAGGTTTTTTTTACATATTGTGTATATGGTTTCTGTCATATTTTATTTTACCATCAAATCACCTAGGTTAATTTTGTTACCTGTTATTTGATTACAGGGACATCTCCTTCCCAATGGTATAAAACTATTATTTTTATGCCTGTTGCCTCCCATGATGTTGTCATTTAACCTGGAACACTGACAATCAGTTCCTGGTGGGGTCTTCTGTTTCTGGAGATAAACTGCATTTTTGACAGTATCTTTTAAACTTATGCATGCATTTTGCATACAAGTTGCCTACTCTGAACATGGTTACAGACAGTCTTACATAATTTGATTTTTAAAAACTTCTGCTTAAACTTGATTTTGGCAAGTCAAGATTAAGAGATGCCAGATCACACTCTGCAGTAATGGGATGAGTGATGCTCTATTTCTACCTTAATGCCTTCTTACACTAACTTAATTTACTGTGACATCTTTTAGATGTGAACAACCTGAGAGCTCTGTCTTTTTCTATGGATGAATAACAGTCATTTTACTTATAGCTGTAACATGGTGCTCATTTGGGTTCAGTTATGTAGTAATATTTTTCTGACCTTTACACAGGTTATAGAATGTAGAAGGAAAAGGAAAATCAGGAAGAAATAACTCACAGGCTGTCCAGGCTCATCTCCTCCCAGGATCCTGAAGCCAAACCCAGACTCCATTCTCCGAAGGTGAACATCCAGCTCCTTGTAGTCAGGACCTGGTTTAAAAGGAAATCCCATTGAGCAAAGCATTTTGGTGTTTTCTGGAGAATTTGCACCATTTTCCCTCCCACCTAGTGTTCATTGCATGTGACTAATGGCATCCTGGTTGGAGCTGGTGGAAACAAATGGGCCACAGACAAGGAGGAGAATTGAAAATGTAGGTGTCTCTTGGAGGATGGTTATGTTCAGTAGAATACACTAAACCAAACTAGAATACAGTCACAGAAGAACAGTATGGAAAAGTCTGTCCAAAATAGAGGTTATAAAGGTGTCTTCTTCCTAAAACTGACTGTATAATGGACTGCTGTTCATCCACCTCTCATATTTAATTTGTCTTTTTCTTGCAGTTCATGAAACACTATAAAGAATACACTGAAATGGGAGACAGAGATACATCACTTCAACTCACAAAATATGAAAATCATTACAGGCCATTTAAATTCCAAACACAGATCTATATATGTCTTTTAATGTAATGTAGCTTTTGAGTATTCCACTTTCAGGTAATACCCTCAATAAGGAGTTTTGATGAAAATTATCATTATAAACCCCTCAGTCTCAGAGTTTAAATTGAAAACTAACATCATTAATTTGAACTCCTTAATGCTACTCAATTAAAGTCTCAACAACTTTATGAATCAATAAGGTTGTGTTTCTATATGCCTGCCTAACCTCTCTTTAGACATATATTATGTCCTGGAATATATCAGTTGAGGAACATAGAGTCTTTTAAAAGTCAGTTTCTTATAAAAGTGTCTTTAGCTTCACTTGAAAGAACACAGTGTTCTGGGATAATAATAATAATAATAATGATAATGATAATAATGATAATGATAATAATAATAATTTAAAATAGTATAAAGTGAAACTAAGCATTTAGAGGACCAAGAAGTTGTCTGTTGTGACTATTGTTTTGTCTGCATGCTCAGAGATGCTTTAGGCTCATCACCTAAAGCAGTGATTGACAGGAATGATCTTTCCTATGAATTGCACTCTGGTCTATACATTTGGGTCAGTGTCAGCTTGTTGCTGACCCCAACAGAAAAAAGGGATGATAAGGTTTATTTCAGCAAACTGCTCATAAGTGTCTCCAGTTGTGCCTTGTTCCCTCAGGATGGGAGGGATTACAGATGGCTGAAATATGGTTCTTCAGCAGCTCTCATGGATACATCTCCCCTCAGAGCCATCAGTGGACACCTCATAAACTGCAGAATTGGGCACATATGAGGTGTAGTCTGGGATTAAAGCCTAATTTGTTTCAGTCAGATGTTATTGCAAAGACAGATACAGAACCACATTCACTGGTCCTGTACTATGACTGTGCAATAAAAATCCTCTGTAAACAGCAGCATAGTGTGTTATTTCAACAATCTATATTGGTGAAAGTGAGACTCAATCACAAATATTTCAATTGGTAAAATAAAAGTATTACCTTGCCCGATCAACTTGCTTCTCACATATTGAGAAGACAAACCCAAACAGAACCAAACAACTTATTATACTGACTTTTTCAATTTATTTCATGTATCTCAACACTAAATAAAGGAACAAATGAAGTCTGGGTGTGTACAGTATGTTAGCTTAATGCAAATCATTTAAGTGTTGTGAGAGGCAAAGGAATTTCAGATGAAAGCAATACTTTACCTGATTTGCTGTGCCTACAAGGATGTGGTTTAACTCTAGGGAGATGGCATTGTAGATAGACACAGTGTGATCACCCTTTGTAACCCAGGTTTAACACTCAAAAGCACTGTCTCCAGCAGTCTGTCACAAACCAAACACTGCCTTTATTGTGCACAAGTGACTGAATATGCGCAGTTGGGAATACAATAAAAGTATAAGAATGTCAGGTCATGAAGAATGCTTGCTCTGGCAAACTGAGATGAAAATGTCCCTCAGATACATTGACAAAGCTGATCCAAACCAGTGTTGGCTCCAGACTCCACAATAAGGGGTACTATTTCTTTTAAAAGAGGCTGTTTTTCTACCCATTTAGAATGGAATAGATAAGCCATGTTGACCATGAAAAAGTTTAGGCTAAAAAATACTGTATAGGGACATATTTTTCTGTGAGTCCTAACATGGTTTGGAAGTCTTTGGATTAATTGACTGGGCCACAATGCTAGTTCAGAAGAGCCTTTCTTCCTAAAAACTTGGAATTCTGTGGAGCTCACTGTCTGTCACTTCTTACCAGGCCACTGAAAAATGCTTTTAAAAAATAATGTTCTTTTCTGTCCCACTAAGGAAGCAAAACACAGGACTGGAGAGGATCCCTGGGTCATCAAGTCCAGCTTCCTGTTATTGCAAATCTCTGCAAGCAAACAGCACACAGACCTTACCAGTAAAGACAGGCAAAGAAGACACTGGCAACTGAGCTTGCTTGTGGCCTTTGTCACTAGGTCACCCACCTTGTAGTAATATCGTAATATCACAGCATCTCCAGTGACTGAATAGTACACAAACCCATTTCCTCCACTGCTGCTGCTGGTTATTTCAGCTTTCATGTTGGCAATGATATAATTCCACTGGCTGCACTGATCACCTTTCCATTGCTCTGCAGACAGCTACACCATAGGTTCCTGAATTTGCATCTCTGAAAGTGGACCTGATTCTACCCTTGGTTTTTGTGCTTAAGTTATTCATGAAAAGAAGACAGAAGACTTATTGCAAGACTCTTCAATAATATTACTCTTTCAGTCCAGAAACTGTTCTTCTAGCAGAATTGTTTAGCTACTTTCTAGCCATTCGTCTTTACATTTCATGCTAAGCACTGTCTTTTCCGGGCTAACGTGGAAGTGTTTCAATTCTAACTGGCATTTTGTAAAATGTAAAGTATAGATTAATTAAGCACATATCACTTGTTTGGTGTAAAAAATCAGTTACCAGGTTAGTCTGACCAACCAAGTTTTGCTAAACTCCCTTTGCATAGTTCTCAATTTATCTCCATATCGACAGTTAGTCTTTGATCACAAATAAGTTCTAAAGCCTTGTTGCTACTGAGACCCTTTTTTCTTGTTTCTGAAAGACAGGTAAGTTGTTCACTACTTTGTGCTTTTCCTACGGGAGCTCATGTTTGGTAAATTTACTAAAAGCTCCTATGATTATGTGGCAGCAGTTTTAATATTCCTGAATATACATTGAGTAAGTATTCTTACCCATGTAAATGACTACATTTCATCCAATATTCCTCTAGTGCTTGCTTCTCCAGGATTCTGGTACTTTTTTGTCCCTCACAAAGGATTGTTAGATAGACTAAATTTTGTGTTTTCTTGCTGGAGCGGGTTTTCAGTTGATCATACAGAGAAAATTACCTGTACTTACAGAAAATGACATTCCTGTGCCTTGCAATATACTACAAACTGTTGGTTAATATAACTTCATTATGGAAAATGTGTCTTTTTGTTTTCTCTTGCTAACCTAGATTAGCACCTTGTGGTTCATGCCAAATAAGAAGAAATTAATAGGCTTGCAGACTGAATTAACACAGTCTTTTCCAGTTTGCTTACCTTCTAGTCAACTTAATGTACCTTAATGTCCTGTCTCCTACCAGTTTTACTGAGAGTTTCACCTTAAAGTCAATATTTTTGATCATGTAATATGGGTATCCTCTGCCAGAATGACAATACTCCCTGTCCTTCCTTGCCTCTCTACACAATTATATTAGAAAAAGAACTTTGCCTGCTAGTAACTTCATTCTCTCTCTTTTTTTTATAGTTATACAACTTTGTTTCTTCTTTTTGTGTGAAGGGAAAACTTTCTTAACAGTTCATTTGGCCTGAAAGAAAAAACTCACACCAATTCACTTTGCTAGGCTATAAAACCAGCTGGCTCCCCTATGAATTTGAGAAGGATATTGGACAAGCTGTGATCTGATCATTGCTGCACAGTGAGGACAGTAAAGAGCATTGAGAAATTCTTTCTGGTTCCTGAACGATGGGGAATTTGCCTTAAATGTAATGGTACCAGAATGGATTGTTACTGAACAATAGTGAGATCTCACAGGTGAAGATGTGATTATCAACTCCCAGCTGCCTTTCTGCACTGTATTCATCTGAATATCTGGGTGAACTACACACTGATAAGTGTACATGCAGTTCTTTCCTAAACGTTGAGAAAATATATACCTGAAAATGTTTAATTAATTTGCTGTGTGAGACAAGTTGAACAAGCCCTATGTGATTTTACAGTGATAAACGTGGCATTCGGGATGATCCTGTAAATGTTGATATAAAAATTTTATTAAATCTCTTCTATATTGCAATTAAAACAAAGATGAAGTGCTTTGCTGTAATAATTTTACAGTCTTTCTGGGTGTATTCAGCTACCTACTGAAAAGAAAAACTAGTTTGGACTCCTTTGCTGAAGCAGGTGAAGATTTTTGTTTCATACAAATAATTGTGAATTGTAATGGACACAAAACTACAATAACTTCAACTGAGTTTCAGATGCTCTTGAAAGATGTGAAAAACTTGAAAACAGTCATGGATCTCCTGGTCTGCAATGCAGGTAGCTTTTTTAAAAAGCATAAATATTCCCCCTTGATATTTATAGAGAGGAAAGCTGGCAGATAAAAACTTCCGTATGAAAATCATCAAAGAAAAGAAAAACGAACTGGTGTGCTAACCAGTTATTTAATGTATGAACCCTACTGGGTGATGCAAAACCAGCCCAATGTTATATTTAATTTAGGATCTCTGTCCAGCTTGTGTAGGACTAGAACAACTTTAATAGGATTTTCAAAACAGCCTTTTTTTTTTTTTGCATGGGATGCCTGTTTTAACTTTCACTTAACATGATCACAATGGGAAATCAAATATTGCTGGTTTTAAAAAAAGTCCATTGCCATTTTACAAGATCGGTGTTGACTCAAACACCCCAAAAATCTCCTGGTTTTGAAAGTTTTTGCTTTTACATTTTTACAGCACAAGACGTATGTATGGGAGCAGGGCATTGGTGATAGAATTAAGATAGAATTAAATTCTGAGTTTAAAAAATTATTGATTAAGCTTAGATTTGAGCATGAGCTATAGAGATCTTTTATGCTAAAGAGTGAACACTAATATGAAAGTACACATAAAACACAGTAAAACATAAACAAAAACTGGCTGAGGAAAAAGAAATACCTTTCCTTGCTCAAAATGCAAATCTATTATAAAAAGATTTGGAATAAGCATTCTACAACCCCACAAAGATCATACAAAATACAGTGGTGACTGGGCAGTCATGACTGTCCATCATCTGGAGAAATGATTAAAAAAAGAATAGCTGAAACATAAAATGAAGGACACTAGTTTACAGAAAACAAAGGCTGAAGAATACTTGCCAGAGGAATCCGCTCGAAAACCAGTCCTGGGCAGCACTTGTTCTGAATAGGAAAATGGGGAATTAAAGGTGAAATACATTTCTCAAGTTATTTAAAGATGCAGCATCAATTTCTCTGCTGTGTTTTGAATTACTTAAATGCAATTTTTATTTTTTCTTGAAATTTTGTTTTCTTCTCCCCTCCTTCCTGACTTTCCATGCAGTATGTGTACATATTCTTGCTAGATGAAGACCTCCCTGTCCATTTCTGTGCAAAGTGAAAAAGATGGTAAAGTGCTAATGTTTCTTCAACACAACGTAGGTTCTGATGAAGATAAAATTTTTCGTTTGGTTAAAACTGTGAAAAATAGTGACAATATTTGTGCTTATTCAAGTACAGCAATAAAAGGGGAAGTTTAATAGGTGTGTTTGGATGACTTGACCACAGATGACTTGACCCCTGCTTTTATACAACTCACTTACAAAATGTCTTTTATCATCAAGAAGAGGAAGATTTTGCCAGAGGGATGTATGTTGCCAATAACAACAAGTGATTGTACATGAAGGCAAATGCACATAAATTCCTTTAACATACTTTTCATGCAGGTAGTTTCAAAGTATTTGTATTTCACTAGACCAAGTGCAGCAAATAACTCTCTTGTTTTCATATAAGACTACTTTGCTTGCATTAGAGGAATCTGGATGAGTCCACAGTTGAATTCAGTCACGCTGCCTTTGCTAATTTTTTTCTGAACAAGAATTTCTGTTTTATTATCTTGGCAGCACCCAGAGTTAACTGCAAGACATTCCAAACCAGAGGTGATTTCTATTGGCCTACACACAACAAAGGGGCAAATAAAGTATCCCATTTATGTGACTCTAAGCCAGAATATCACACCATGCATATTTCCTGGTATAAAGGAGGTAAGGTCTTTCACATCAGCATTTGTAAGACAGTGATGGAACCTATGAGTATATATTCTCTTCCTGAGACAGAAGGGTGTGGTGAGAGACATAATACAGTATTTACTCTGTGGGAAGCCATGTACCACTTCGAAAGAATTTGGCCGAAAGCCACTTGCCTTCTGGTGGACTGCTTCCTAAAAGCAGCATGGGCTGCAATGGCAGCAGCTGAGTAATTCAAAGATCGCTTGAGATAATACTGAACTGGTTGTTGCAGGGCAGAGATATTTTCCAAAAGACATCTCCCAAAAATGGAGATGTCTTAAAATATTTTGGTAAGGATATTTATATGACAGCCATGACCTGTCCAAATTCAGGTCCACTGGATAGGGACATCTGTTTGGATTTGGTGTTCCTGTTGTATTTGTGTTTACTGTCTGTGTTGAGTTGTGTCATGTGGGCTATGCTGTTTGACTTTATAGGTGGCTGCATGTCTTTACTTTGATGGTTAAAGGGGGCAATTCCTTCACACACTTCAGATTTTGTACAGTGACTTGGGATCCTTCAGGCGAGACGTGCTATCTAAATGTAAAATATTCCACCAGCACAGCTCCTGAAAACTAAAACCTTTGAAACTGATGCTGCTCCACTGCAAACTTGGAGAAATGTTTTTTTTTTACTCATAGCCTTTCAAGGTTTTAATGGAATTCTTAAAAGAGACAAAATGATTTTAATGTAGAGAAAGCAATTTCATCCTGATAGTTTCAATAAGCGTTTAGGTTTGAAAGTACACAAGTTTTTTCTCTTGGTCACTCAGCTAGAATTGCTATTTGGAGCTGCTGTTAGATTGGTTCATTTTGTGTTTCCATTTCTGCTTGCAGTCACTCTAATATCACTCAGAATTGGCCTCAAGCAGCAAAGTGAAAGAATCACCACCATTCTCAAACTGTGACCAATTAGGGAAGAACTTGCTCTGTTAAGACAGACAGCCATATATTCTAAGTAAGTTAGCAGTGTCCTTTTCTGGGAACTGTTATTTGTGATCAACCAAAAGTGCCTGTCAGTGAGGTGGTTTCCTTCAAAGCTGATCTCGTGAAGTCTGATACAGCTTTTGTTCCTTTGCCTTGCAGAACTTAATGTAGATTCTCACAGTGTTAATTATCATCTTGTAATCAACCATTCAGCACCTAGCATGTGTTTTCAGCGTAGTTTAGGAATTCACACACATGAAACTTGGAACTGGGCTATGCTGAAATGCTTAATAAAGCCTTAAAGTTTTTAAATGTCTGATCACCAGAAAGATAAATCTAAATGTAGATTTGTGTTTTTAGTAACCATAGCAAAGCAATGTTGATTCTAGGAAGAATCTGTTGTCAGCAGTATACTGCTATCAGTATGGGTCTCTGTGCAGTACAGGATAATTGTGATAATGTCACTGACACTTTGGAAAACAAAATATATCCTCTAAATAGCTGTGCTCATGCAGCAAGCAAACTGTTAGCAAATAGTAGAAAACTTCAAAAGAAGAAAGATCTGTGAAGAACCTTTAACATAGAGGAAGGGACTGAATTAGCACAGTCTCCACATGTCAAATGCAGAGATAAGTAGCTTTTTTCAAAACTCATCTAGTTCTGTGCTCAAAGACCCTACAGAAAAGCAACTTCCAACAGAGGAGGAAAGACTGCTGGGCCTGGTCCTCAGCTGAACAGAACAAATGTCATTTGTGCATATCCTGGTGCCTTGTATCTGCTAAAGATAAATTGAACTGGTAATTTTACCAGAATACTGAGAAACTCTAGCGAGCTTTGTTTTATTAAAAACTGTCAATTAGATTTATAGGAAACTAACCTTTACACAAGGCAATTTGAAAATTTCAATTTATTTATTATTAAATTAATTTGGGCATTTTCTAAACTTTTAATATATTTTTTTTAATATATTAAATGTCCTGCCTCTACCTCATAGGAAATGAGGCAGAAGAAGGCAACTTTGAAGAGGTCAGGACAAAGAGACCCAACACTGCCACCATGAAGAGGCATTCAAAGTGCTGAAAGTTTTAAAATGATGACATAAGATTCTGTATTCTCCCTATGATGCCATTTTGGTTGAACCTCTGCAGTTGCATTGCCATGAGCAGTTGTAGTCTTCCATGTGAAAGAGGAATGAAGTACTTACAAAGCAGAGCTTGAAAGTATAATAAAATACTTGTTAAATTCACTGATTTAATATTTTTAAATTCAGCTAACCTCTCCTAGAAACAATAATCAGAAAAGTAAAACTAAGAAATCTTCTGAGCTGTTATTTGTATATAACTGTAATAAAAATAAATCTCCACCATGGTGGTGACTCCCTGTGCTCTGGAGAACTAGGATGCAGCTGTGCATTTTGAGAAGTCTTGCCATACCTCAGGATCTGGGGGTTGGAAGTAGATCCTTTCCAACCCAAACCATTCTATGGCAATCATTCTACGACTCTTTGCATATCAGATGAATGCAAAGCCAAGATTAATTTTCCTATTAGAAGACAGAACAGTAAAAATCTTGCATATCTGCCTTCATGTTTAGTTTAAAATAAATTACACTCATAGTTTTTAAACTGAAAACTGGAAAATATTTGTGAAAACAGAGAAGCAATAAACAAGACCTGGGACATAATCCTGATTCAAATGAAATCAATGGTGAAAACAGTGGGTTACTTTGCTGTCAGATTACAGCCATAGGAGCACAATTCACCCACAATGTGACACAAGGGTATTTTTATCTGCACCAGTGGAGCCACTGGTATTCTCTGGAGGAAGAATTATGCTGATGAAAGGTAGGGATGGTAATATTTATTTTCCATATTCTGTTGTTTTCTGGATCAGTCTTCATTGAATGCTAAATATATGGAACAAAACTAGCACGAGGGAACATTTATATTTCAGCATCTCAGTGCTAGTCATGCCTTAGGTAAATAGGAGTTTCATCAATGAGAAGAATGAGTGTGATTACGCTGCAATGTCCTTTCCAAAGCTGTGCAAGCAGAAGTTTGACACAGCTCATAGGCAATGTAGCACTCACTTGTCTCATGCACCTGTGGCTAACTCCCCTATGCCTACAAGTCAGTTCTGTTAAATTTTTACTTTGGCTTCTTAAGTACATGGTGCCACTTTGCAGATCAAAATCTATTTGTATACCTTTTAGTAAAGTGTAAATTTTTAAAGAGAAAGAAATACTGCATCTTTAACACTGCCATCAGCTGTGAAACTGACACTTCATATTAGCAGAGGTCGTTAGGGACTGACTTTGGAACCCAGTAATCAAAATAATTTTACATCTATGGTAGTGTGATGATGATATAATTCCATTTGAAAATGCTTTTGGTTTCACTGTCAGTTCATATAAGCAACAAATCCATTTTGTCATGGTGAGTAATTCTTTCTGCGGTGATGAACAATACAAAACCATTTGACATTAGTTCGCTAAATTTCCTCTTCTTTTATTATATATCATCTCTTATTAAAAAGAAAGGGTTATATTCATTTAGTAATATAAGTTCTTAGACCATCTCCATGCTGTTGCTTGGGGTAGAAATAGATGCAAGGAAAACACCATAATGGGCTGTTTGGAAATTGCTTTGAGAAATTCCCTTCCTATAGCTCAGTTGCTCATACTCTAGGTCAAGGAGTAGTTTGATGATAATATAGCTTAATTAGCAATTTCCTAGTACTTTTATTTACTATGTGAAGGCAGGCATGACTTACTGACATAAAGGGTGCCAACTGGTGAATAGAAATATTGAAAGATATGGTAAACTGAGTGCAAGGAAGGTTTGAAACTAGAACCTGATTTTCTAGTTTACAGTCTAAAACCATTTACCCATACAAAACCCCCTTTATACAATACTTCAAAATACTATGTATTTAATGCTGTCATAGTTCAACATACATATACATCTGTACACATATGTGTATACATATATTTTGAAGCACCAAAATGTGATTTCTTTTTAGACTAAAAATGAGCAAAAATAGGAAAAAATATTAGAGGCAATTTTTTTTTTGGTCAGGAAAATACTGTATGAAAAAAGTTGTAGTACCAAATATGCGAAAAATTTCCTTCAATTTTTAATATTTTCCATCTTTAAGTTTAATTTCTAACTGCAGCCCTTCAGCCAAGAAGCACTGGCAAGAAAATTCTGCTTAGCTGTAGACGATGCCATAAAACCCCTCAGGTGATAACACATTCAGTTCTAGACACCTAATATTTTTTTTAATGTTCCATGAGTATCAAATTTAGGAAACCCTGATTGCCTTAGTATTTTTCTGCAAGACTGGTATTTTTGGAGTTACACATTATGGGTCAGTATAATGCTGCCTGGCAAATCTTTCCTACTTTAATGCATATCTGTGTTGAAAACCTGCAATGATACTCCAGAGGAAAGGTAGCCCGTGAATATGAATTGAAGTGTTTGTCTGTGACCCTTACAGAAAGGTATTTATAAGTCTGCCTAAGAACACACCTTATTTCATGGAGGCTAATTATGCAAACACATTTGCTATTTACATATTTCACAGCTGTTGGTGAACTTTGCTTTTTGCTTCTTTTCCAGTTTGTTTAAATCTCTGGCAGTAAAAAAAATACATTGCATAAAGCAGCTGATAGGTTTTAAAGGGACTTGGGAAATTCAAAATACTGTGGTCAGAGGAGAAAGTAACACGGGAGATTTTGAAGAAAGTAACCTTTGTCCTTCCAGTTAAAGGTGGAACTGTAATTGTTCAGATTTCACTTTTAATGAGAGCTTATCACTGGCTTATTTCATTCTTCCTACTGGCATTTCTGTGTCACATCACTAGCCTTGGCTGCCACACTAACTGAAGGACAAATGTAACTCAATCAATGTAAAAAATGTTTTATTTTACCACTTTTCTTAGAGGAATACAACCTCAGATGTCTATTATAACTAGAGAACTATTATGATTACCAACAGCTTTGTGACTCCTGGTTGACTAATGTCTGCCTACAAGGATCTCAGAACAAAGTTTTTAAAAAACTGTGAATCTACAATAAACAGAGTTCAATATAAAATATAAGATAGGATAAAGAGAATTTATAATAACAAAAATTAAAAATTCAGGTGAACAAGGTCTCCTAATGATAACTCCAGGGCTCCAGTTACAGCTGTAACGATCTGCTGCATATGAAGTAATTATTTTTTCATTTATAGGAAATTCCTGCTCTGATGCTCCATTTTGTAGCTTCTGTACCTAACCTGGTTATCAGGAAAGTCACGCTGTCACTTACAATCTAACAGTTTTTTTAAGGAGAAAGGAGTTAAAGGTTTCGCTTAGAATTAATAGTAGGACAGAGAAAAGGAAGAAGTATCCAGCTGAGAAAATAATGTCACAGCAGAAAGTTAGGTAGGTTCTCTTCATCATGGAGAAGAAATAAGAAGAGAGGGGGGAAGAGAGTAAAAAACCCCCAAAACCCAAAACAAAAAAGCAAAAAGAAAAGAAAAGAAGAAAAAAAAACAAGCAGAGAGACACAGTAAAGCAAGCAAGCAAGCATAAACCAATTTCCCTTCTTTTGCTTTTAGGTAGTTATTTCAGATGATGTGCTAGTCCTCCCCAGTCTTTGGAAATCCTTTATGCTCCTTTTTTGGCTACTTGGAACCTTGAGCACAGGTGATAGGTGACAGCAGAGGCTGATGACAGCTAAGAGGGAAGAGCTGACAGGTAACAGCTAACTCATGACAAACAATTTTCAAAGGTGCTGTGACTTACAAAATAGAGTTGCACTCTGGTTTTGTACTAATGCATCATGTGATTGTCTCTATGAAACTATTTTCCATGACGAAGCAGTAGTGCTTTGTAATTCATATGTGATCATTACAAACTGAAATCTTCCCATCACACAGGGTCTTGCAGGTTCTTCACGTTCCTTAGGTGGAAAAACATTCCTGTAGAATGAAAACCATACTTTTGCATTGAGACTTCCTGCTTGAAGCCCCATTCTTGCTATCACGAGGTACGGATGAGCTAGAGGCAACACATTGGTCTGGTTCTTGCTCTGCTTTGAGTCCTGTTGCTTGTGCTCCTCACAGAACCATATTGTGATGCATAACTTGCTTCACTCCCTCCCTGACTGGGAAGCAGGAGGCTTTTGTGAGGTTCTGGTGAGTGCTGACTGTGGGGAAACCCTATGACAAAAGGCTCTGCAGAAATTCAGAGCTATAGAAGTACAAAAATGAACTGTTTAGTAACAGAGTCTGTGAGAGAAACAAAACTTTTGCACTATCTCTTTCTTTTTGAATTTTCCAGGTCATGATTGTTCATTTCTCTGCCCTATTTTTAGAAGATGAAGATGAAAAGAAGGTCTTGGCAGGACATAAGATAGACTTGCTTTGAGATAAGAAGTACTTAAAAAACCCAAGTAGCTGAACTTTTCCTGTGCACTTTTAGGGTATGTCTTCCCAAAGATAACCAACCGGACACTGCCATATGGTAGGAAACAATGTTGTCTTGAAACCTTCCCTCCTATATACTCAAATTAGATGACAATTGACTCAGTAATGGATTTCCTTCCTGTTGTTTCCCTCTCCAGGAAACAGTAGCACTATGTGGAGAATAAAAGCAATCAAATGCTTGACAAACTGAATTTGCTAAAATGTGTGCTTGCAGCATTCATGAAACAAAAATGTCAGGGAGAATAGAGATCTTTGGAGGCAGCTATTTATAAATAGATATGAATGAATGCAGACAAGATCTGGTTGGGAACTGCGGAATCAAATCTTAAGTAAAATGTTGAGGGGATAGTGGTGTAAGAAGATAAGAAATTTAAGTTTCCAGGATTAGCTGGAAGACGGGACACTGCTGGAAATCTAGGACAAGGTTACTGCAGTCTTGGTTTTCATCCCTCACTTTCTTGTTTTGGGCCTAGCAGCTTCATGATTTTTAATTCATAGTTTTTCTAGGCAGCTGGCTGAAAAAGTCTTGCATACAGTTTTCAGTTGCCTCTTGGACAGAACTCAAATGCAATTATACAATTTAAACACAGGCTTTGGCATAACTCCAACCTATGTGTTAGAAACTCTTCCTGTGGTGAAGCATATACTCCTTAACACAGTCGATTATATAAGTAAGAGTTCATTTTGGTCAAAGAAGTCCTCAGAAAACTTGAAGAAAGCACCCATGAATAATAATGAAACACTTAAGTATCTTATTGAATGGTGTAATATATCTTGTAATGCAATACATAATCTTCTGGAGTGCAAGTGAATCCTTGTAGTTGACATCAGATCTATGTTTCCACAGTTTTATAAAGGGCACACATGAATCAAGCCTATATTGAGGATCAGGATGAAAGAAAATGTCTGAAAACTATTTCCAATCTTTGCTCAAAGCTAGGCCTTCTCCTTTCAAACCTATTTTGCCTACTCCACACAGTATCCTGATCCATACCTAAAGAGTTTTAAAATATCAAAAATTGTAGTCTCTTTTCGTACATTGTCTTGAGAATACCAGCGAACACGGGCTGCACGGTGTTTGTAAATACACCAGAAAGTTTTGTTTCTATGCCCAACAGTTTCTAATTGAAGATTAAATACTTTTTACAGGGGTCTAAGTAAGTTGTCAAATCCATATTTAGGGTGAGTAAGATACCTGGTATTCCTCCAAAAAGTCAGCAATTTATTTAAGCACATAGATTTAAATTTGAGATCTTGATTTCAGGCACTTGTTAAATAAATAGAAAACCTCAAAGACTATCCCCCTCAAAAGAAAAAAAAAAGGTCTGGATTATGAAAACTGAGTTTTAGGATAACAATCTATACTGAAAAGTGTTCCAGTACTAGGGCCAGTGTGGCAGAAGATGGTGGCACTGGACACAGTGGCGACGAACTGAGGAATATGAAGTGCAACTTCAAGACTAGATTAGGGTTTACTTGGAGTTGATGTAAAACAAACTCTGGTGTTCCTCCAGCCTATCCATTATTCTGGGGACTGGGAATACCAAAGCCAAAGAAAGAAGAGCTGCTGATGCTGTAACTAATGTATAAGGGCCAAGGCAAGTAAGAACGGCATCAACTCAGTGCTTGGGACAATAATGTATTTCCTTCAGACTATCCCTTTGCATATTGAAGAAATTTCAACATTCCAGGTCTCTGGACCCAACTAATTAGTTGGATTAGCTCCAATATTTTATGTGTAATTTATAACATAATTTGAACTATAGGCTCAAGTAATTTATAAAATCAATTGAAAGATGGCATGTGCAAGTAATGGCCATGGTGAGGAAGCTTTCAGTAAAAAAGTAAACTATTTTTAAGAATTGATCTTAATAAGTGCAAAGGCTACAGATAATTTAGAACAATATTTTTAGATAAAATGTTCTCTACAAAAGGAGTAAATAAGTCTAAGCCCTTTTACTCTTGTGAAAAATATGTGATATATTTCCAGAAATGTGAGAAATTAAATCAAGATGAGAATCTTGATGGCTCAGTACTGTTTTGTATAGGTCTTCAAATAGTACTTTGTGCTATGGGTCGCTTTCTAACTAGCAAAGACAATGCGAAAACTTGTCAAAGACATTTTTATAAAAACAAATAGATTTGAAATTTCTTTAATAAACATTACTTTGAAGTGAAAGTTGATGAAACTCTTTTTTCATTGACAAATTCGCATCTTCCTATTGACTGTGAAAAAAAAAGCGCAGTAAAATGTGGTGGCACATATACTGTGCTTCACCAAGGAATTAACAGTCAACACAGGGAGATCAAGAACATAAGAAAAAAACACCTATGAAAGTCAAACATGAGAATCTAGGCAAGATCTAGGAAAATATGTAAGTGTAGAATTTTTGAATAATTTACAATGGTCTCTATTTACTGGAAAGAAACGTAGTTTCTTTCTTTAAATTACCAAAGATAATTACAGAAAATTATGTCAACAGTGACATATTCATAGGCAAAATATTAAATACTAAATGGTCAGCAGGGTCAAAAGAGCTTTCACTTACGCCTACTTTCATAAATAGCTCTTGATTTCTCATACAGCTCATATGGGTCAGGTTTTCGTGGATCAAAGGCCTCTGTTGAATCAGGAAATGAACTCCTGTGAAGAGTGGGTGGATAGGGAATATTCTGTGGCATAGCTGGAGCAGACACACTTGTTTGAGGGCTGCCTTGATTCTCCCATCGTTCCATCATCTGGAATAAAAACAGAGAATAAAAATGAAGTTTTGCAAAAATTGTGCCTTCCACAATGCGACCAAAGATGATGATTTCTGTTGAAGATGTGTTTTTTAAAATTAGTACATCCATTTGCTGCCTTTTGAAATGAAAGGTGTGTGTTTTGCTGTTTACAAAATAACTTGGTTAAATTTACGTATCAATTTATTGCTCATGGCAAGATGTGATCTTTCTCAGGTTAGATTAGGCCCAGCATTACCTCTCAAGCATGTGGAGTGCCACTCATAGAATGTGCTGAGTTACTGGAAATTATTTTCTAAACGTGGAATCTGTGGGTCTGTGAAGATGCAATCATCAGATCCATCAAAATACATAACTGAAAGTAGTGCTTAGCAAAGAAGGGACAGACTGTAGCAAGTGAATGACCTTAATGCTGTAGCTTCTGAGAACACATGAAAATAACTAGCTGTCCAGGGAGAGGTAGATAACTGTAACTGGGAGCAGAATTTACAGCTGCAATTGAAGATTTAAAAAACCAAAACCAAAACCAAAAGAAAATCGAAATCAAAGAGAAAATTATTACAGCATGTATTCAAGCATCTAGTGTTCAAAAAAACCCACTAAAGTGGTGCTATACAACCAAGTTTCCAAGCACAGGATAAGGCTTTCAACTCTTCCAGACCATTTATAGGAAAGGAGCACACAGCAGCCTATTGTCAATGCATGAAAGACACCTCAGTTCACGCTTTTTTCAAGACTGTCTTTAGCAGTCTTACATGCACATCAAGCTTGATGATATGATAGTTTGTGCAAAAGAAGGCTTGAGGATCTGCCTTTTTTTTTTTTAAGAAGTTGGCTACTAATCAAATTGCATTAGCAAATTTATTTGAAGAGGCTAAATTAAACAAAACACAAATGTTTATGCCAGGAAATGAGTACTTGGCTATTCCTATGACCCCTTCTGAGGACAAGGGTGGTAAAGCTTCCAGAACAGTGTGTTCTCACACATAACCCAACAATGGTAATTACACAAAAAATGCCTCTTGGAAACAAACTGATCTGTAATGAAATTCCACTGACTTCTGTTGTTGTATCAGCACAGCTTTATCAAAGATGATTGCAGGTTTACAGTGAGCTTGCTCTACAAATTCTGTGATTATAATTTATCTTTAGTTCCTTGGTTTCAGAAGGTGTTTGGGTCAGCAAGTAGGCTTTACTCTCTGTTCTAGTGATTAACTGCATTAGGCTTTCTTCACACCAAGTATGTGTGGACTACAGATGTTTTAGTGTCCTCCTGGTGAATATGCTGGATAAGTATCCTGCTGTATATCCCAGGTGATCTGACCTTCTTAGCCTCATACTTAAAAATGAACTGATTACGGATATTGGCCACTTTTAGTTGTTGAGGACCTCATTCTTTTGCAAAGTAGTATTATAATTCAAGCTGCACTTCTTTCAGAATTACAGCAGTAAGTAGGGCTGGTTCATTCAAAACTATAGGTGTGTACATTCTGTGCAATACAGTGGTATACAATATTTCAATGAGTTGCCATTGAAATGGATTAGGTACAGGAATGTACCTTGAGTACCTTCAGGAACCCCTTACACCAAAACAAATTTGTCCTCTGCAAATAATTACCTTTTGTCTAAATTAGCCTGTGTGGTAAGTCACATGAATATCACAGTACTACTTCTGACAGCCCTAAAGAAATTACCTCCAGTAGGTATAGACACATATAGAGTATATAATTACATGATGGAAGTGTAAATTCAAAGGTCTCTAGAAACACACCTGATTATGACCCCTATGTCTACATAGGAAAGCAGAACTAAGCTCAATTCAAGCTCCTTATGATCAAGGAAATTACTGGAGAAATATGTTTAGGTTTTACCTTCCCTTAGAAATCTAAAAAAAAGAACACAAGCCAGTGAAAGCAAACTATCTATCTTATCATTATGAAGATGAAAGACATGCAGGGCCACATCTGTCTAGAAGTGAAAGATTCCTAATTTCTTGGAAAGTGCTGGGGAAATAGATCACTTACCTCTTTCAAAACGCAAAACTGGACAAAATTAAAATACTTAAAGAAAGATTTTTAAAAAAGAAAGGAAAATAGAATTATCTTTGATGAGCAAACTTTACCCTGGAGAAAGGACAGGAAACTGGAGATCAATTGGCAAAACCCTACTGGGTCCCATATGTCTAATTCTTGCTTGCTGGTTAGCTCTAAATCTTCAAGTGTGAAGTTCAACCAGCTAAATAAGTAGATAAACAGAAGGGGAATTATATCTCCCAAACCCACGTCAACTAATTAAACAGTTTCCTAGTGTTCAGTAATGTGAGTTATCATAGTGCTGCTTCAGAAAAGAAGGCATTCTTCAAAGTGAGTAAGCACAGTAGTGAGTACAGAGCATCAAATCCAAATTAGGGCAATGGTTTGGTGACATTGCTCATGGTCATTTTGCACTAATATTATATATTATATACATATAAGAAATATGCACTATATACATAGGAACCACAGGAAATATCTGTTACCCCAGGTTACTTGTTTTCCTTTGTTGTTACACAGATACAGTTTGTGTTGAAGTATTTGGAAAGTTTTCTAAACCTCCTGTGTTGGCATTGGTGTTTCAGACTGCCTGCAGACACTGCTGCAGGCACTTGGTTTCAATCTTATCTCCATGTCTTGGACACGAGAAATTTATATCTATTTCTCTAGTTAAAAGTGGTGACAGACAGAGGAATCCACACTACCTTAACTTGGTTAATCATTTATGAAATCTCTTGCTGAGATTACCCCAAAAACAGAGTAGCTGTGAGCAGTCAGCCTGCATGCAGGTACAGTATCTGCACACAGTAGTGTTATATTATTCTGTGAGCCTTGGTTTTGTCAGACCATTCCATGAAAAACTGCATCACTCAGGTTGTTTTCCTAGATTCTGATTATTGGCAAGTGCTACTTGAGCATGAACTACTATATTGGTTATATAAGAAATGTTGCAGAAAATAATAAAAATTACACTGATATTTATGTATTTGATATGTACACGAAGAGGCCAAGTATGGACAGGAGGAGGTCTTCAAATGTGGAGCTTTAACAAGTGAGCTCCAAGCTCTCTATTCATCACTTTTTATCTGCAATTAAAGGTTGAACACCCCAGACATTCAGGAGTCTTAAACTGGTGAGAGCAAGCTAGCCCTTAATAATCTGATTTTTTTTCACAAATGTCTTGCTACATAGATGAAAAAAGCAACTTATGCAGTACTTATTCCAATGTATTGTATACAGACTCTGTCCTTTTAAACTACCACAAGCTGAAGCAGTCTGATGAAGCTGCATCAGCTGATTAATTTAGTGCTATTTGTACTTGACAGGGTACAAAAATTACTTTGGTATACTTTAAGCATGCCATGATTCAATATGAAAGTATGTAAAGTTGTTCAGATTCAACATACTTCCCCAACAGGAAGGCTCTAAGTCCTTTAAAAGGTATTGCTACTGTTATTCCTATTGCTCTTAGGAGTCGTCAGGATCTATTTTCCTCTACACACCCTTGATGAGAATTAAGAATTGCTCTAAGGTCAGTAAAATCTCAATAGAATAGCCAAATTAAAACCAACAAACAAACACCCACAACTATAAAACAAACCAGACAACCAAAAATAGTAGCCTATGATTTCTTTTTATACTGTGAATGCTGTTGCAAATTCAAAAAATTATGTAATGTGGTGTCAACACAATACAGTCATTGCTTACAGTCTTACTGTAGGAAAAGCCTTTACACCTTGGGTTTTAATGTCAAAAATCACAGAAACACAGAAAAGTTGATTAGAAGGCACCTCAGTTATCGAGCCCAAGCTCTTATTTGAAGTGTTACTATTTGCAGCTCTAGATCTCCTAATGCAAGAAAGAATAACAATCTCTTTGAGGATGTTAAACTCAAGCTACTTATAGACCAGAAATAGTGCATGTTGTTCATTTTAAAGAATTTGCCAACTAGGAGACTAGACTGGCCTAATTTCTGCTGCCTTCTCCTCCAGGCCTCTCATTTTTAAGCCACTGCATTTCTGGTTCTTGCCACCCATCTTAACATCAAGGTTTTCCTTTTTCCAGACCATTTCTGGCAGACTCCAAGTCAACAGACCTTCAGAGTTTATCAGGGAGGCTACCCCTGGTGCTGTGTCACCTGGAGCTGGGGCACTGCTGAGAGGTGTCGCATGAGCTGGGAACAGGATGGGTATATGAAAGTCTACAGAAATTTGCTTTGCATGATAATCATCTTATGAACTCAACATGTACAATTTTGAAAGGGAACTTACAGGCTTTGGAGTTTTCCATGGAGAAAAGAAACCTGAAATAAACAAAAAATAATGTTAGCAGCTTTTTCTGATGCATAAAGAGTGGAGGCTAAGTGGTATCTATGCTCCCATTCTCATTCTGGTCTGCAGGTAATATTGACAGATATGAAAATTCTCTACACACAAGGGGTGAAAACACAAAACACAAGGGATAATTTCTAAGAAAAAATAGACAGAAATATATATATATATATATATACATACACACATATATATAAATATATATATATGTAAGTGGAGCTATTGAGATCATTGCCATACTTTACAAACAGCATGGGGTTAGGTTGAAATTAAAAGAACTAATCAAAAGGACTTCCAAATGTCTTGGTGGACATTGGATAAGACACCAAATGACCTGGTATTGATGTGTCAAATGCAGTCGCACCTTTAGGAAGAAGCATTCAGAACATCCCATCAACAAAACCTAATAATACAAGAGATTTTTTTAGAAGAAAAGTCTGAAGAAAAATAACTGTTTCATCAGTCTAGATAAGGTGGCCAAGTCTCGAGAGGATTGCTTGTTTTGATCCTGTCCTGGTTTTAGGTCATAGTTAGCAAGAAGTCATACATGACTACCTCTTTTACACAAGTAGTTATCTCCTTTTCCTTAGTTGTTGACTGATTGATAACCTGCTTTGGTGACTTTCCGGAATTTCAGCTGTTGTAGCTTACAAATGTTTAAAACTTCAGATATGTCTTTTTCATAAAAGGAAATAATTTGAAACACTCATTGTAAGCACTGTTCCTATCTTACGCAGCACAAGGCTAAACACCTTTACAAAGTATTAAATAAAAAGAAGCATTACAAAGGGCATTGGGTCATGTTTTTTAAAATACCAGCTTTCAACACAGCTTTCATTAAAAAACTCATTCTCAGTTTAATATCAGGTTAAAAAAAAAAATCTGTGGACCTTCCTAGGTAAGATTAAAAAATAATAACAAAGAGTTCATTTGTTCGGTCAGAAACAGAAATGGGGCTTAAACGGAGATATCTAATAGGAAGGCTGCTCTTTCATTCAAAAAATGAATTCAGCTGAAAGAGTAATACTGACTTCATTTTTTCTTTTTCTAAGGTGAGTCTAAAAAGAAAATTGAAATTATGAGAGCATTAGGATAGACAAATCACAACAGGAATTATATTTGCACATTTATTTAAGGTTTGTAGAATTCTGTGATAATGAGAAAATCTTTTCTGCCCTGATACCTAATTAATTTTGACTGAAATATCTTGCAGCGTAAAAGGACTTGAGCCATTTGTAGTGAAACACTGGCTGTTCAGTAATGCTGATGTGTAAGCTGATAGTGTTGTTTTTTTTTTTTAAGTATATTGAGTAAAGTAATCCTGGAAAGGTTTATGTTTACTGGCTCTACAGTGCCTGGATAAAAATTGCTTTATTAACAAGTAGACAGATTTCTGTCCATCTGCAAACTCAAGCTGAGATAACAGGCATCCTTGATAGATCTGGCTTGTACATCACTTTCAGTATTAAAGACTCTGTAGCAGAAACTTATTTAATAACTTATTGGATGGCAGATGGCTACCTTTTTATTACCTGCTATGTCTCTGTACTGCTAATAAGAGTGAAAGCTAAAAAGTACTTTTCCTCTCACAGCTAAATATAAGACTTGAAACTTGCTCAAATCAACTTACTACACTGATTTGTTGCTGGGAAAATATTGGTAGAGGTAACACTCCTTACCCATTGATACTGGTGCACCTCTCATAACTTACTGTCATCAAAAATTACTTCTGATTAAACGGAAAGGTCTTTTTTTTCCCTATTTATTTACTGCCTCCACCCAAAAATAAGTTATGCTAGATTTATCATAAAAATTTTACTATCAATTAAAAATATAATAAGTATTTATAAATAAAATAAACAATGACATACACATCATCAAGATTTTTCAAAAAAGCCCCTCAATTAAAAAAAAAAATCAATTATTTGCTCAAACAAGGAGAATATAGACTTATAATTATCTTGGAGGTTATAGGTACAGACTGCAACATACAAATGACAACATCTACACTTAAAAAAAAAAAAAGGCAATATTTATTCACACAGCATGAAATTATGTTAAGGAAACTAACAGATATAGGATGCCAGAGGAGTAAAAGAGCCAAAGGAAAATGAAAAAAAAAAAAAAAAAATTGGAAATCCGTATGTGTACAAAAGGATGCTATAGAAGCAAAAATCTCTAAAGGTAACAAACCTTGGGACTAATAGTAAAATCCATTCTTCTGATTTAATTTCATCTGTTACACCTTGGCCTCATGTAAAATGAAATAATCTCTCACCTCTGTCAAAGACTAGGTGCCAGGCTAAAGGGGTGAATGCCTAGTTCCATAAAGCAAACTTTACATTACATCTTTAATGCATTACTCGACAATTTTAAGGTTGTCTCACCTAAGATCTGCACTCACAGCTGAACTAAACATCCTTTTTCCCAATCGAAACAAAACTGACTTTTACAGAATGTATGGCATTATTAGTTATTCAATATGAGACTGATTATGGATAATTGTTGTGTACCAAGCATCCAGAATTATCACTGGTATTTAAACACATGCAACAAATGCTGCAAATTCAAGAATTCAAGAGAATATTGCATATGTAACACACTGCAAATGTAAAAGAAACTTCACATGAAGAGGCATAAAAGCAAAATGCACTTTCTTGGGTATGCTGCACTCTCCCTTCTAACTTCTATTTTTAAACAGCACTCTGCATGAGTACAGGAACAAATCCTCCACATGTAGAAAACTGAGGCTTAAAATCTCACCTGAAGAATATACATTAATAATGTGTATTCTGTGCCCACTCAACAGTGTTGGCTGTCTGCAGCCACATCTACAGCGTGCAGTGAGCAGAATTGGACTTTCATTTAGTTTGACCTCATTTCACAACACATTTTCCTTTGACTTTCTGGTGCTCCTTACACGCCATGTGAGCATTTCTCACCTGATACTGATTTATCAACAGGGCTGAAATTTTTCTCCAAAGAATGCAGCTTTCAGCTTCTTTTGAGTACTAATACTGCTCAACCTTCTGATCAACTCACGTCTAACTAGAAACATATATTGGATAAGCTCTTAGAACCTCATTCCACTACAAGATTTCTACTTCTCCCTCCCCAAACTCCCATCCCCCTGCTGTCCAACTCATGATGTCTTCATAAAAACTTGAGTAGCTGAAAAGATTACATACATTTAAACTCCCTTCACCTCCATATCCACATACACATTTAAAATTTGAAATAATAAAAGTCAACTTAAATCCACCTAAAAGTACTTCATGCAGCCTGTTCTTACCATGAGTAGCTTTTGGCTCACCCATGTGCCTGACAGCCACCCCTTCTCACAGTGACCTCACCACGTAAGCTGTAGCCCATTTTTTGAAGATTCCTGTACCTTTTTTATTAACACTCCTTGTAAAGACAGCCAGTACAAGTCTGCATCGCTTTCAGAAAGGAGAGTGGGGTTACTGGCTTGTGTTAAAGAACAACCACGACCATTCAGGCAGGTGCTAGCAGGAAAATACTGTGGTAACATGTAAGCATGCAACAATGAAAATACATAATCTCATATGCTTCTGCAAAATTAGTTTTAAGAATACAATGATTTCCTATTCAAGCTTGGTTATCTAAAATGCAATAAGATACAGCAGCTTGTGGCCAACACACATGGACATTTTAATTGTTTAATTTCAAATAAATCAGCTGAAGTACAGTAATAGACACATGCTTTCTAAAAATCAGAATTACATTTTCTCTTAGTGTTACAAAAATCCATTTTGACATTGCTTTTTAGGATTTATTTACCACCTTCCAAAATGAGCTTCCCTGGAAATCAGAGCTGTGATGGTTTCTATGTTGTAACTACTAAAAACCACTGTGAACTGAAAACAGATTTTGGACTCAAATATATTAGGGAGAAAAAGCTTTTTTTTCCTTTTTAAATTTTTTTTTTTCAGATCAAGGCATATTCCAGCTTCAGTTTACTGTACTTCTCCTTTTTGATGAAGATATCCTGTAACAAAAGACAAATCACATCACACTCATTGTATCTACTCCTTCTTCTATCCAAACTTAAGTATGCTTTTGTTGTAAAATATTCTTACAGATATTATGTGCCTTACACTTCAGCAAGGATTTATTGTTGAAAAGTTTAGTTTTCTAAAAGCAGCTTATCAGGCAGGACTTAGAGCACTTGCAAGACAGAGTCTGGTTTGTTTCCTTTTTGGTTTTTTTTTAGTAAAAATCAAGAATTTGGCAAATTCCATGTCAGTAATACAAAACCAGCCGTTGGTTATTAGTCTGCTCCCATGGGGATGATTGTCGCTACATTTCCATCTTCATTATTCTCACTATTTCACATTGTTTCCCGGAAAAGTTCTTCACACCTGGTGAAACCATAAGTAACTAACTTAGCTATTGATAATCACAGGACTTTCAACGATGTTCACCTCTGTGGCAGATGTGTATGGATAATTAAACTGAAGCCTGGGAACAGTTTGATTTCGGCAGTGACGGCGTGTGCTGCAGGGAGGAACTCAACAGCATCAAAGACAAAGCCTTTAATCTAAAGCAACGCTCAGGGCAAGTCAACATCCCTGCACATCACTCGTCACACTTTCACTTTTAATGCTGAAAGCCCACTAGCTTTCACTGGGCTTCTTGGAGCTTTTTTTTGTGTTTTATTATCCTTGGTGCATATGGCTTCCTGAGCAAAGCTGTCTTAAGCACTGAACAGACCTTTCTCCTTCCTAGACGCTTGGAAGTTACTGAACAGATGGCTGATGAGCACTCCCAGAGCATTAACTGACTCCACGGGCATCTTATCGACATCCATGTGACAACACTTCACTTCAGCAACAGTTTTCCTTTCTAGAAAAGTTACTGTACAAATTTACTGTAATAGTATACTTTTTTTCTGTTCTTTTTTTCTTTCTCTTACTGGAATCCCTGAGATGTCTATCAGTTTTCTACATGGGCCTTATTTTCAAAGGTACCAAATACTCAATAACTTCAAATGCATGTGACAGGGGAGAACACTGAGAGTTCAGACTCAGGTTTCACTGTTAGCAGGGTGCAGGGAACTGTTTCTTACCGCTCACAACACCTGGTTTCTTCCCCTGCATGTTTACCTTTTGTTGAGCTATGTTAGGTGTGGTCAGATTGGGTGCACAGAACTAAGGCTACCATTGAGCTGACTCATTAAGATTTAAAATCCTACAGCTAAAATTTCAAAAATGCTTGTGGGAGAGGTAATTTTTTGTGTGTACCTAGAACAAATATATAACATTAACTCAATTACTCTTCAAATATTTTCCCCTTTTAAGGAAAGGAAATATGATCAATGAGAAGCAGTACATTTGATTAATTTATATACTGTAGTAAACAAAATCTAAAAGGAAACAAAGAATGAAAATAAATGGAAATAATACTTATGAAAACAAGAAGGTGATGAAAAGTTTCAGTTGACCATGTCATATTTAAAGTATCAGATGATATATAGGGAATGACAATTAGTAGTTCCATTTCTAATAAAATCAATCATTATCACAAAATATTTTTTCAAAGGTCCATCTTTTCCAAACAGCTCTAAATATTGAGCTCTTTAGCAACAACAAAAAGTTGGTTTACCTTGAAATAAAGAGTAGGTGTAAGAAGACTGGGAGCTCTAGCTCTTCAAGCATAGTTAGCTAGTCCTGCTGTCAGCTGTCCTTCAGAGAGATGGTGCCATGCTGTGGAGGATCCATTTGGTCTTTAGCTGGGATGGCACCTGATGCAATGGGTCAAAAATCAACACATCCCACATCAGAGTGAGATGAATGACCCACTACCTTTGACCAGGCCACAACATTCCATGTGGTTAGAGCCTTTTCCCTTGCACAAAGCTACACACAAGCAGCATGGCAAATAACTGATATAGCACTGTGTTGCACTGAGATGAAGGCTGGTTACAGGTATCAGTTGTTGCATCAAATGTAGGTTCACATTAAAAAAAACTGTGAAATATATCTGTCTTCTTTATGTCTATACACACATGCTCAGATGTTACTAAACCCAGTTTTTCCTGAAAAAAAAGACCCACGATGGTACAAACTGATTCCCAGTAGTTATTTGTGCTGGCATTTTGCTTTATGCTCCACGTACTCAATTGCTCCTGATCTCAACCCAAGTGAAACTGCAACAGAAGCAGTGCTCCAGATTAAATCATTGTTTTCACTTGTTGGTGCACTACACCTATGAAAAGTGACCCCCAAAGAATGAATACATTCCTGCCTATAGACAATCACTCTGTGAAGGTACAAAGCAAAAAGAAGGGACAGTTCAAAGGAAGGTCAGCTAGATCTTTAGACCCCATTGGGGTACCACCCTGTGTGGCTTATCTCTACTCCAGGTGGCTTGGGGGCGTCATGAGTCCAAGTCTATATTTCAGCTCTTCAAAGTTTCAGACTTGACATGTAGCATAAATTGTGAGACAGAGAAGTTTATCAGAAATGATGTAGAGGTAGAGGAGTACCTTGAGAAAATGTACCTGATCTCATCCTACTGAAGTTGCTGAGGTGAGCGGCTCTGGTGCTGACATGATCGGCTGTGGAGTGCTCCAGTGAGGTGCACAGGACTTGGGAAGCTCAGAGGTGGGCTGGTACTTAGCAATGGTGAAGCCACACCTGGAATCCATTTTGGGCCTCTCAGGAGAAGAAAGACATTGAGGTGCTGGAATGGGTCCAGAGAAGGGTCTGTGAAGGGCCAGTGAAGGAACTGGAGCACAAGTCTGATAAGGAACGGCTGAGGGAGCTGGAGGTGTTTAACCTGCAGAAAGGGAGGCTCTGAGGGGAGGTTATTTCTCTACACTTTTCAAATAGGAGGTTGTGGTGACATGGGGGTGGGTCCTTCTTGCAAGTAACAAGAGATAGGATAAGAGAAAATGGCCTGAAGTTGCATAGGGGAGGTTTATATTGTATACTTGGAAAAATTTCTCCACCTAAAGTATTGCCAAGCACTGGAACATGCTGCCCAGGCAGCTCGTTTAGTCACTATCCTTGGAGGTATTTAAAAGATGGGTAGATGTGGTACTTCAGAACATGGTTTAATGATGGACTTTGCAGTGCTGGGTTAATGGCTGGACTTGATGATTTTAAGGTATTTTCCAACCTACACCTTTTAATGATTCTATGATTCTAAGTTTCTATGTTTATAGAACTGATACAAAAGCTTAAATGACTGTGAGATCAGGTACTATCAATATTCAGCTTTTTAAATATAGGAGCACTTTTTGTGCAGTTCATGAAATTTCACTGACCTAGCCTGCTTAAGCAACACATTTTCAACAATATTCAGATATTCACAAATAATTAGAAAAAGGATAGCTATTCAAAGTCATGAATGCTGGAAGTATTTGCTGTTCAAGCTGGAACCCCCATCGGTCACCTGAGTCTATCAGAATGTAATCTAAAATACACCAGAGAACCTCAAACTACCATTAAATTTCACTTTCATGAATATCAAAGAGTCTTTGTTAGCAAGAATACAGCCATCAGAAAAGGTCAGAAGCTGGCATAGTAATGAGTTAATTTACATTCTAATGGACATACAGGTATTTATTTTCCTTGGCTGCTATAGCTCTGTGAATTGCTTATCAGTCAGAGATTTAAAATAATTTATGAAACCAGGAAAAAACCCAACAAGTACCATGTCCTTCTAATTAATCTGGATGTGAGGCAGAGAATTTCTGTATCATAGCTAAAATAGTGCAGAGGTAAATGCAACAGTTAGTGACAGTTTTTGATGCTTAAATATACTCGAGGTTGAAAAAATAATAAAAATCTCCACTTGCAGAAATGAGAAATACATTTCTGGAACAAACTTTGTATGTGGTGAACAATACTAAATTATTTTCCAAGGACAAAGTTAGATACTAAACACCTATAGAATGTCTCACTTTTACACAAACTATCTTCTCTTTTCAGACACCTATTACAAGAAAAGTGTTACTCTGTTACAGATGTATTTTCCTTGCTGATAGCAAACCATATTATCTGAAGGACAGTCATATCTTGGAACAGAGAAAATGCTGCTGCAGAACAGATTTTACTGGGACAACTTGACCTGGAGTAGAAAAAGATACCTTATGGAACCGAGGAAGAGCCTTGCCTCTTGCTTTTTATGACAGAAGTTTCTACTAAAAGTTCAAATCCTTAGGTTCATATCCTAGTTTTTGATTTGTAGCTGCAGGTAGTATTGGATGAACTGTTATTTTCCTCACTGAAATCTAAAAATCTGTATTTTTATTTAAATCTAACCCAATTAGCAAAACTCTGCATGCATAGGTGCTCATACACGATGAGCAAGAAATCTCAGAAGTTTGCTCACAGGTTGTCGATTCTATCGACACGTTGAAAAGGTCAAGGGTATATTTTTGTATAGACATGAAAAAGAACCTTTTGTTTGGCTGAAGGGAAATTTTCCCTGAAGAATCTCCAGTTTTGCTCATGTGTGCTGTCCAATGACTGCTGCTAAAAACAGTGTCACTGGTTCTCTTCTCCTGACTAGCAATTACACCCTTGACTGTAGTGCTCTAATGCTGTGAGAGCTGGTAACGAAAGCAGTGCCTTGTCTTGGGCAAAAACACATCGTTGAATGCAACTCTCCCTGAGCAGAGCAGACACAGCAAGGTGAAAAGCCTGGTATGTGTCATACACGCAGAACCAGCAACATAATTTGGAGTATACATTGAGACTTCAGAACCCTGACAGCTTGTGGCTGTTGCTTCTAGAAGGGCCTGCAAGTGCTGCCATACCCGTAAAGACTTTGTATTCTTGCTAAGAGCACGTCTGACAACTCAGCCTGGCTTTACTGAAAGCTAATTTAAGCTTCAAAAACTTTTCAGGAATATTGCATCATATTTTTGGAACTCTCTGACAGTCAGAAACTCTGCCTGACTATATCACTCTCTCTGCTCTTTCACGTGTTTAGATTCTGCTCCCGTTTAAGCTTTAACAGTTCCTAAGCCCAATAAAGAAATCTCACATTACACTATAGTATGTCATGTTGATGAATACCAAGGGATGTTCCAAATATTTTCTGTTAAAATGCAGATGGTGCATAAGTTGTTTTATTACTCATGAAGACACATTCACGAAATGTCTTCAGCAAGTGTGGGGGAGAAACATTCAATAACAAATCCATTCCTTTGCTTGCATATGTATCCTCCTGGTGTTCCCAACTGTGACAAAGGACCTTTGGTGGGAAGTGAGTTGGAATATCCAAAGGCATCTCAATAAAATAGGATGCCTACATGTCAGCAGTTTATTAAAGTCCCCATCAGTTATAATAGGCACACAAACACATGCCAGATTTAGACATTGATATCCAAACAAGTAAATTTTCATGTTATAGTCTGTGAATTAGGAACTTAACACACATGCAGAACCACAGGTCTAGTATCCAGGGTGCCATACCAGGTGTTATTCAGAAATCTCTCCTAGATTGGCAGATATGACATAGAATCTATGCAAGACTTCAGAGCTTCAGATGTCATCTTTACTCTGTCATTCCAGTGAAGATTTCTTGGTACACCAGTGCATCTCAAATGGCCCTGGATGATGCTAATGAGCTCAGAGTCTCACTGCTCCTGATTTCTCTGAGATTTCGAATCACTGGACAAAAGTTCATCATAAAGTAACAATTAAGTTAAATTACAGAGACTTAGAGAAGTCTCCTGGCTTCTTCTGACTGCCTTTCTGTCATTATTAAATTATACTGTAGTAACTTCAGTATTTTGTATTTAATATGCATCAAGCTGTCTGCATGGTTCTAAATTTTATTGATTTGCCTTTGAAATCTGTTCAGTGGCAATGGGAAGTGTCAGGAGCTCAGGTGTGTTAACCATAATTGGCTCATTTTCAAACCACATGGTGGAATGACAAACACTCGATGACAATATAATAAAAAGGTAATCATGCCACTTGGCCACACTGGTGAATGCTGGGATAAGCAATAGCATGATTATTTGATGCTTCTGATCCAGATGTTATTCAAAGTAATAATTAATTTCCAATTTCCTGCTCCTTCACACCAGCTTGACAGACTATTTGATTCCTGGCTATAGGGACTCAGGTAGAACAGAAAGATTGACAAACAGTTGGAGACTGTGAAAGAGAAGACCAGCTGGAGAAACAAAACTAATCACAAGAGCCAATGTTTACATGGTTAAATCTTAGATGTGAAAATACAACAGTTAGTGTTGCAAAGCAGAATATTTGGCACGGGATGTTAGTGGAAGGCCCATGTACAAATGGTAACAAAACCGTGAAAAGAACAGCAACGTTCTAAATTTGCAGTTCCCTGGTTGAACCTCCAGGTAGTCACTTTGCTTTGAGCTGCTGAAGATTTCATACTGTCCACACTGACACGTACCTAGTAGAGATAAATGTCTTTGCTTTCACATTCCCACTCAGGAGGTAATTCTCAGTATACAACCTACTTATCAAGAAGAACAAAGCTGAATTAGTAAAAGCTTTGCTGATCATTTTAGTGATCTAAATTACACTGATCAAAATGACATGAAGTTCAGAAGGTTTAGCACAAGACCACAGAAGCCTGAAAGAAAAAAACTGAGAGAGTAATAATGATGGATGGGCATGATATTATTGCAGTACAGAATACTGAAGAGTATAAAGCGTGATAAATTGATCAAGATGACCTGGCTTGCAAAAAAACATTAAGAAATGTCAATTTTTTTTTGAATTCCTGAAAGTTTGGAGTTGAGCAATTAACATAAAGAACAGCTGTGTCCTGAAATCTAATGAGAGAGGAACAGTATTGATGTGAATTTTATGATGTTTAGATTATGTTCTAGTCACATTTAGTCCTGTGCAGTATTTAAAAAGTTAATGAACAGAACACTAAAAAATGATGCTGAAAAAGGATCCTGACAAGACAGTTGGGAAGTGATAAGTATTAAATGAATGTATTACAAGGAAAAGGAAGAAAAATTGTGAATAGGTTTTTTTTTTTTCCCCTGTGTGACAGTGCTGTGTCTCTCAGAGGAAAATAAATTGGTTTCAGACTTGAAATTTAGATGACATGTCCAACATAATGGAAATAAACCCCTCAACACTGAGAAAATTGGAACAGTACATAAACATGACAAGTTAAACAGAGAAGATTATGGTGCTGACAACCGTGAAGCACCTTGTGGACCTTAAAAATCAGCATTTTTAGAAAGACATGCTGGGTTACATAGCATGTATGTCCCTCCCTGTTAAAAACCAGAATTTACTGCATAAGAAAACAAACTTGGATGTAGTCTCTGTACCTGTAAAACATCTTCTTCCTCAGTCTACCCTTATACCTCCGTATCCCCATTTGATCACAACATAAAAACTGAATTTATGCCTGAAGAACATAGCTGGCTGAAGGAATATGGATGAACAACACAATTAATCTGTGATGGTCATCATACTTTCTCCTTGGGTTTCCCCCAAGAATAGATAAATAAAAAGACACTAAGGGTAGATCTGTATGCTCTTTACCCAGTCACCATACAGGTGTACTGGTGTATAATCCCAATCAGACAGGATAGGAAATAGTTTGCAGAGGAAATTGCCCCCAGTGTTGTTCTTTTTTAAAAGTTTCTGTTTTTTAACTCTAACAAGCTAATTTAAAGAGTATAATTCATGTCACCGGGATCAACAACAAAGGGTCTATTTCAGGGTAAGAGGAAGGAGAAGGTTAATTCAAATTAGAGCCTTTTAGCAAAGGAAGTTTTCATTGGTTAATGGTAATTCTCTAAAGACATTTTTGTGAAAAGCAGCTGCATTTCCAGAATATACTGAACATTTAATGGGAAAAAACTGATAATAAATCAGATCTCTCAGATGAAATTTCTATTCAGGTTCTAGACAAAATACCTACTGACCATCTAACATTTAGCAGGATCATCTAATATTTAGCAAGCACTAAATATTAGTTTTCCTGATAACATGGAGCCTGAGGTAATTTACCCTATTATAAGCAGGCCTTTGCTTCTCATACCATCAAAAAGTGTTTGATCTATCAGGCAACTGACAGTTCTACATTAAGTTGCTCTGTTTCTCAGTGGATGTTCTCTTTGGTGAATTTTAAAGAAATGTTTAGGACTCATGGGATAGAGGAAACAAATTACAAACCCATTCTAATTAAAAAATATATATATTTCCATCTATTCAGAAGTTAGTAATTCAGAAATCATTGCTGCAATTTGAAAATAAAATCACTATGCAAGAGAAAACCAATAAAATTATTTTCAGATCCTCCACTGAACAACTTTTTCCCTGAAGAATGTTCTGAAAGTTGTGTGTTCTGCCATACAAAGAGACCCTAAATGGGAGACACAGCAAATACCTATAATTCTCCTTAACCTGGTAAAGTTTATTTACTGTTGAGGTAAACTGAATAAAACAAACCAGTGTGCAAGTAGCTATCACATATTAATGAATAAAAATGGGTAGCTCTGTAGAAACACAAGTCATGAATTTTTATTCATCCCTTTCCCAGTCGGAACAAGTTAGAAATGTAACTGGATTGAAATTCTACACAAGTACCCTGCAATAGATGCATTTAAATTTAGTGACAAAAGCATACATGTTGTTACACTGCAGTTCTTTATCTTTCAGACAACAGAGAGGAGCAAAAAATAAAAAGCTTTTGAGTACTTCAGAATTAATACTCACTCTCTAGATACTAGGCCTGATCCCCCACCTGCAAAATTTCAGAGGCATCAATTTTTTTTCCTAAATTTGTTTGTTTTAATTTGCAACATTATTTTCAATACACAAAGTTATTATTTTCTTATTTATGATATTGCATTCTAAACTATTTTATTATTTTTCATTTCTTTGATGTCTGTGTTTTTTTCCAAATATAAACTTCATAGCTTTAAGTAGCAAAAGAGAAACTATATTTCAATTTGGGCCTTTTTTTCTGACATCATAATTACAAAAATGTATTTTACTTTTGTCTTTATCACTCCAAATTGTAAAACTGGTGTAATAGGACTTTCCTTTTCTGTAAAAACTTCTGAAATCCCTAGAATTTCTGTGTGATTTTTGTTTCCTCATTACTAACTCACAATTATATAGCCACAGAAATGATTATCAGTTCAGAAGGAAAAGGAACTTCAGTTCTTAGTTCCAGAATTCAAGCCTTTAATCTGAAAGGTGGAGGATATACCAAACTGGTGAAGAAATTACTTTGTATTTTGTGGCAATATAGCTGGTTTTGATTTGGTGTTTTCTTCCCACATGAGCTGGATCCCAGGCTGGCCAAAGATTTTGTCTAGATCTGCCTAGACTCCTTCCTATAACAGCTCCTAAGGCTTGGTTATAGATATAACCAAACAAAACCCCAAACCACTGAGCTTTATCATAATAGAACTAAAACACATATGTTTTCAAATAGGGAAGATGTAAAGTCATTAACTGGAGAATACAGAAATCAAAGAAGCTTCTGAACAGCTTGCCCTGCTCACGATGTCCTTACATTTCATTAGGTCCTTGTTTCCAGAGAAATCAATGACTCTCTGAGTTACAAAAAGCTCTGTATAATCCCTGCAAGTCCCCAGAAGATTTCCATGCCATTCCCTCTTCAGCCCAAGGGTCTGTTCTTTGCTCCTCTCAGGAGGTTGCTGGATTAGGCTGCAGATCTCCAGCTTTCTGCCCTAACCCTTCTTCCACTTGCTCAGAACCCACAGCCACTGGAAATCTCTCTCCATCAGGACCTCAGGAAGGAGGGGTCTGTCTTCACTGCAGAAGGACCTGCCTAACTCATGCACTTTTCAGAGGAATGAAGGCAGCCTACACACTTGGAAGAAACCAAAGGTATCTCTCCATCAGGCTGCTGTTTTCTGCTTGACACAGAGGAGGGCTGCAGCTTTTCAGGTAAATATTTACTTATGGTAACCACAAATGTCTTTGAAGCAGTTTTATAGCTAGTAGTCTCTGACACCCAGGGAGTTGTGGGTCAGGGCCTGTGCCTCCTACCTGCTGAAAGAACAATCATCTGACAACATGACTCCTACCAGTACTCTTTATGTGACCCAAAACATCTTTTCTGAATGTCCAGTTCTTCACTAGCTGGTTTCTATCTTTTCATCTCTGTTTTAAACCACTCCTCCCAAGCAAAGTCCTTTTCTTTAATTTCTACAAGTTTTTAATGAACTTGCAAGGTTCCTCACAGGAAATAAATTCTGAAATTACATGCCTAGTTGTCTGCACAGGAACTGAGACTTACTATAGGAGCTGGGTAGTAAGGAAACATGATTTCATCTACCTTGCACATGGACAACTGAGTCATTACTTTTGCTAATGAAGAACTGCATGGAAGATCCTGTAGAAATTCCATTTTTCAGGTCTAAAAAAACCCAAAAACCTTTAGATAAAGATAAGACTTCTACAAGATGCTTGATCTTTGCATAGTATATGGAACTGTCACAAAGTAACTTTGAAATAAATGGGATAAAGTGGAAAAATAAGGTGGAAGGACAAGTATGAACTTAAGAAGCAGGGAAAGATAATCCGGAACAGATTCTCATTGATAATAATAAGTGCAATAAAATAGTTTACCAATGGCATCTTGCTAAGAAAAATATAAACAAAACCTCTAGTTTTAAGAATTTGTGCTGAATTTGCCTTTTTCATTGTGATGTGCTCAGGTGATTATACATAATGATTCAAAAGCACTTTTACAAGTTTGGGTTGCATTTCTTGCTCTCTTTCAGGAATTAATTTCAATGACAGGATAAAAACGCTTCCTGTTTGCTGATGTTAAATTTATTAAGCATTCCACATTGCTCTTTGTAATGTTTTATCTATTCAATGACATGGATCAAACTCTGCCAACTGCAAAGTTTATCAGTATTGATTTTATGTTTTTTACAGGATTTTCAACGAAAGTGCATTTAGTCAGAGGCCAAGAATTTTCCTAGAGATAGTTCATTAAAAATAGTTTCTCTCACTGATTTTCTGCTTATAATTATGTTAAAAGATTGATAAATGAAGCAATTTTTCAATCCAATGTAAGGCATACTAATTTCACTTGTTTCCATTTTTAGGTAAGGAGTGGAGTTGTTGCATGTAAAGACTTACACAAGTCCCTTATGTAAAAACAACTAAATTTTATAATCAAACCTGTTGTATTAATAAAGATATTAATATATATTTAATGTAAAATAATTTCTGCAAGTCCACATTTCTAACTTCACTTTTATAAAGAAATCCAGACTGTTTTCTATAGTAGCATAAATGGGATTCCAGATTTAGCCTTAGTGCATGAGATTGATTTCAGTTTATGTGGTAATGCAGGGTTTTTTAAATAACTTTGACTATTAACTATGCTTGCCTCTGGTGTGTGGGCAGGACTGATCCCATGTACTGTTGTTTTCCTCTGGCTGGTCAGCTAACCTAAGGTTCTCATCTAGACTTCTCTCTAATCTGTGGAGCATAAAGGGCAAACCCAGAGAACAAGCTGCCTAGGCAGTGACTGAATAAAATGCCATAAGTCATCCTCTTCAGGTGCTTATTTTCCACCACTGGCTGTAGGGATAAATATTTTGACTCATGTAGACTAGAAATATAACTATTTTACAGTCAAATTGGGATTCATCTGACCAAATGTGAGTGGAAATTTAAACATGGAATATTGGTGAGTTGTTTAAAGCTTTAATAATCAGCAAGGCAGAACAGATTCTTTTGGAAGACTATTGATTTCAGCTACTTTAGATGTTTACAGTAGCTGAATGGCACCACAGAGATGCCTGTTTCCCTCATCACAAAGGATCCCTGCTTGCTGCCCAGATCAGATGAGGAAGGATTCACTGTTGCTGCCTACTCAGGACCCCTGATAACAAGTGCTGAAGAGAACGTGGCTATATGTGTTGCAAGGTAAGACTGGGAAGACAGGTTGAAGGATGTTGCATGTAAAAGATTTTCAGCTTATTTGCCTTTAGGGAAATGTAAAAAAAATGTAGAATCAATTAATCACTGTAAAATGAATGCTTAAAAAAGACCATTTTGACTGAAGCTGTACATAGATGGTTCTTCTTTCAGTACAATGCATGCTAATGGGATGCTATTAGGATAAAGAACTTGATAAAGTTAAAAGTCGGATACACAATGAACAAGTTACAAGATAAATCTCTTGCTTGTTTAAGATTAACTTTAGTAGAAATAATTATTCTAGTTGGTGTTCATGCAGTGAATGTTAGCTGGATCAGTCTCTCCAGATATTTCTATTTTAGAGCCAACCCCACAAGCCACTGAGATGTCTCAGAAATGCTACATAATAAGTAAAAAACCACTGCATTATTTTTCAATTACAGTGTGAGAATAATTTGTTGTGTATGTAATCTCAAGAAACACATCTGTCAAGCTGAAATCAAATAATTCTTCCTGTTTGCATTGACTTCTAAATAACTTTCATATATAAAGAAATATATATTCAATATGGTGTAATAAGGAGACAAGATTAAAAAGCTCCTCTTTCTCTCTGACAAGTACTGTGGAAGTTTAAAACTATCCAGATGATGATTTGTTCAATCAGAGATGCTCTCTTTTAGCACCCTGGGCCTCCAAACGTGAGAAATATGGAGAACCATGGAATATTCTGAGTGTTTAGCTTGGAAGGGACAGTTGGAGTTCAACTAGGCCAATCTCTTGCTCCAAACAAGGCCAAGTTCAAAGACTGGGCTGACATTCAAGAATGGCAGCTTCTCTGAATTGCCAAATGAAGGCAAATGGAGCCAGAATGACAAGCAATAAATATGCAGACTGGGGAAGGACTGGGCGAAACCTGGAAAAAGCTAGTGAAGAAGGGCAGAAATGGGATGGAGCTGACTCTGATTCTACCTCATTTGTTGGCTCTCACTGGTCACAGATGAAAGCCCAACAGACTTCTCCCACAGTTCTCTCTGGGCTGCTCTAGGACCTTCCATCGATGTAATCATCCTGCATTTGGTTCTACAGCTGAATCATCTCCCAGAATCTTTCCATTTTCACTAAGTACTTCCTGATACTTATTCCAGAGAACACGAGATGTTAAATAGTGTGAGGCTTAAGAGTTATGCAAAAGAGAAACCAGGTCTTTTGATACACTGTCCCACTAGAATCATATTTACAGTTCTCAACTGGTCATTTTTTTTTCCTTAAGGAACAGATTAAGGTATCTTTTGCTGTATTTCAGAGATATGATAGTGTTTATACTGCAGTAGAGAGGCACTGCTTGGTCCCAGCTGCCTAAAATAATCATATCTTTTGAGAACAAGTTAAAATACAGAAGTTATGCATAGGTAGTGAGAAAGAGATGTTGACTTTGTATTGATAAGTGAATTTAGTTTAAACTATTAAAATGTACTGTGGTATTCCCACAATCAGCAAACCTTTTCTATGATGTCAACTAATCTCCGAAAATCTTACCGATTTTTTTAAGTCTTTAAAAAAATGGTATTATTATTAATATTATTACTACTACTATTACTATCGTCATCATCGTTTATCAATTTAAAATATTAACAAATTTTCTGCTATGAAAAAACCCTAATTATAGAAATGGAAATTAATTGATAAAATGGATGTAAAGATCATTAAAATATTTTCTCGTTCAAAGATTTTGCATCTGTGCTTTCATTCACGCATACGGAGTATTTTTCTAATTATCTGAGAATTTTTAGAAGTGTTCTATCTAGAACACGTGAAACGCAATTAAAAATGCTTAAATTATAGAAAAAATATTCTAAAAAGTTCATCGAGTAGAATTTGCACCCAACTGAAATATGCACTAAAAATAAGATGGCCCTGGGAATGTGTGTAAAGAAAGTTTGCCTTTTTTAGCTTATGGTACCAAACAAATAAAAGTCAAGATTTCTCTCATTTACTGAACAGGAACACTGCATAGTATATTTCTTATATGCTGAAATACTGTTCCAAGTTAAGAGAAATCTGGCCTTGGAAAGCAATTTATTTCCTTTAGAAATCTGTTTGGACATACTCGGGAGTCAATTTTCAGAATTTGTGCCTGGCAGCTTTGGCTTCCACGTGCTTTTTTTTATACTGTATACTGTGAAGGTGACACAACAAGGGTATGTATCCTGGTGCTGGTTTTGATTGTGTTTGAATTATGAGTCACCCAAAGGCTTCCTGAGAAGGGCAGTGTTGTATTTATAAATGTTATAATCTTGGTTTATAAACAAATAAAAAAAGTTGAGCATGAATCATAGAGGGCAAGCATAGCCATTATTAAAGCCTTCCTTCCCTTTTTAAGACTGTAAATGAAAACTGCTCAAAGAATTGTACAGGGATTAATATCTCATTTAGAAAACTAATTTAGTTTCTGCATTTTTTCTGGATATGCAAACCATAGGGGCCAAGAGAGTTTTGTGGCTTAGGAAGTGCCTGAAAAGCACACCTTCCCATCTCCCCAGTGCTGTGTCTCAAATCTGTAGCACAATACATAATGTAGTCACTTGTTTCATAGTGTATTAGCTTACTTTATTACTATAAAATATTGCACTATTTTACAAATCACCACATCACAATGTCTACACAATGTTCTTTGACAACAGATTTGGAAGCCCAACAAATGCTGTTTAATAGGACATTACATTATACTGAACCAACAAAAACATTGTTCAACACATTTAGACTAAACTTTAGACATGCCTCAGTACACATGCACAGGTTGTAAGGTACTTTTTTAGAGTCCAGCTCTGTAGTTCTCCACCCTTAGGCTGAGACCTCCCAAATTTCCTCTGAGGAAGGCGAGATTCACTCAGAAACTAGACTATGGGTGAATGGGAAAAAACCCCAAGTTTCTTCATGCCTCAGTATTGCAGTAGGCTCTCCCATCTACCATTCTTGGGAGGTATTTGGCTTCAAAAGATGTCATCTTTCACTGAGATGCACAGTCCAAGACAATACCATTAAATTTTCTGATAATACTGTTTGCAAGTACAGAGGAGAAAACTTCTCTGGCCTGGCCAGATTCCAAGGTAGACAAGCCAAAAAGTCTGTTTTCTCAAACTGTTTTTCAGTTTGTGTGAATTCATTCACTAATATCAGTAAGACTGAAACCAGTCTGCAGTACTGCCACTGGAGCTCTTGGGTTCTAGCAGTGATGGGGCTGTAGCTATCAGACAATAACGTGCCCTGCTGTCCTCAAGAGAGACAAGTAGTTGCCTGTCCTGAAGGTAGAATTCCTGCAGCTCTGCACAAATCCTACGTGCACAGTAAGTCTCTTTGTGGTCCTAATAACTATAATGTCTGACTGCTCACTGTTTGTAGTCTCTTGAGTATAAGAATTTAATGGCAGAATAGCCACTGGAGCAACTGCAGTTACCTCTTTATGGCATGCAATGATGGCAATATATGCCTATGCACTTGTGTTTCTTGTTGCTAAAAGGTCTTCTACAGGGACCTATTTCTCCAGTGTGCAAACTAACTCCTCCTAATGTCAGCCAGAGTTAGGCACACACGTGCCTAGGAGAAGTGCCCCCAAGTCTTAATAGAAGCACTGTTCACATTTCACACAGACCATATAAGCCTACATTAGAAAACAGTTTCATCAGTAATAAAAGCACTTTTGAAACAAAATGCTTTCTAATAGTCATTAAAAACCATCTGTGTAATATATGGAAAAAGGGTTTATCTAATGTTTTATAAATGTACCACACAGTGCACAAACATTAATAAGAAAGAAGCAGCAACACCATAGCATTACCACTTTGAAATGCAATGCAATTAATACTACTTCCAGTAATACAGTAACAGCTACTAACTACTAGTGATGTCTATTTTTTTAGGAATCCATATTCATTAAGGAGGTCTATGGTTTCTTTATCTTTTATTCAGAAATATGGAAGCAATTGCACACTTTTCACTGCTAATCAGAGCTATACAATAAAAGATATGAAAGTTCCATTAGTGCAAATTTTAGGATAACTGGTCTTCTGCCCTAACTCCTCCTGTTCAAATTTGTCATTCCCTGTGTTACAATGGTTACAATGTCTCTCACTAAAAAGATTTAGATTTAATCCCTTCATAAACAAGGCTACATATGTAACTTATTTTTTAGTTTACTGTCTATAACATATGTTATATTTATTGAAATAGATTTTATATCAGATAATTGCAACAAGATGCTGAAAAAATATTTCAAGTTAAAGTACAAAACAGTCTCAATGTGTAGGGCAAAAAGGATGTAAATAATTGGAAGGTTACTAGGAGAGTATATATCTCACAGTTAAAAATATGATACTCTGCAATGTGACACATACCGTGTAAAATGAATCAGGAAAGCGGTGCTTCAGGAGTTTTGTTAATGTAACAGCAACTTTTTTTTTTGCATGTTAACAGTATTTTCTAAAAATCTTTCAGAGCATTTTATTTCTGGAATTAACAAAAGAAAGACAACTGTCCTTCTCACAAGGCTGTTAGGAAACTATTTTGCACAAAATACGGATTTCTGTGTAGGGAAGGGAGGAAGGGACAAGTGTCCGTGGCTGGGGGTGGGGAAAAGTGCAACATGAAATCTAACAAAAAAGTCAGTGAAGTCAACAATATAGCACGGCTCACAATATTTTTGATCATTACACGTTTTTGGCTTTACTAGCTAAAACTAGCAATAAAAATGAGCACAAAAAAAGGGGAGACAACTCAAAACCAGCATAAGAAGAATATATTTACAGAGAAATCATGCTGAGAAAACTGTTGAATTTATGATGTCATAAAAAAAGCTCATAATTTTGAGATGGAAAGGAAAAAGGTCAGCTATGAACCTTTGTTTTCCATCGTTTTTAAAGCAGATGGATCCAGGAAAAACAGAGCACTTAGAGGGATGGCAAGGCAAAATGGTGTGGCAAACTGGAAAGAGAAAATTGTAAGAGGATGGTGTTAGCAGCATATTTGACAGAAGGCATTTACGTTTCTAACTTCTAGGTATCAATGGATCACATGGTTCACTTCAAACGGGTCAGTGGTTCACTATTAGGTTCACATGCACATTCCCTTTGTGTGATCAAATGTCCCTTAAGCTCACAAACGAGATGTGTGTGCCATTTCAGAATACGGGAGAGCTAAAAATGCAGATATTGACAAATATTCCTCTCAACATTAGACTACTTTCAGGAAATAGTAGGAAGTGGATCAGGAGCAAGTGTACAGTTGAAGTAAACGTCTGAAGAGGAGAAAGTGTATCGGGAAGCAGGAAAGATATGAGACCTTTTATGTCCCAGAATCTCCTCTCAGAAAAAATGAAAGAAGCATAACTTCATGAACAAGGCAAGCATGAACAGACCGCTGTTAATTTAGAGTACCCATGGAAGCAATTAAACCAAGACTGGGTTCCTTTAGGAAGTGACTGGAAAGGAAAAATTTGCCAATGACTCAGGGATGTAAAACAGTAGAGACAGTAGGATGATGGAAAACGTCCATAAGTCCCAAATCAAAAACCTACAACGTACTTCCAAGGATTTAATTTCTTTAAACCCTCAGGACTAAAAAGTCCTGAACTGGGGATGAGCAAGCCATGAGATACAGGGTCTCCAGTACACGTTGCAACAGGTACCCTGTTAATATTTCGAATGAAGAACTGCAGAATGAGAATAAAAGCTATGGAGACCTCAGTAGTGGTCTGAGCTCATGAAACCAAGAGACCAGAATTTCCTCGGCCAGACTAGTGCAAGCACAGTGACAATGCTGCCTCAGCTTTATCTCGTGCAGCTTTGTCAAGTGACAACAACCTGGAGATAAAGAAGCACACACTTTGCTGAGCAGAGGAATTGAAACACATAGCGATCCTGGAGAAAAATACAAAACTCAAAACTCATCACTATGGTAGGAAGGCAAACCTGAAAAACCTGAAATAAGTCCATGGAAAGTACTGAGGATGTAGGGTTCCTTCCACTGAAGTCAACTTATTTTGAGGGGTTAGTTTTTTTCACTAGAATATTCAGAGATTTTTTAGTGAAATTTTTGCCTGTTTTTGAAATTGCTGATGCTGTGTATGATGTACTGGTATCTGTTAGTGGTTTTAAGGAGTTACACACTTCTACTAAGATTTATACAATATCTGAGAAAGATAATTTGTCTTCATTTTATTCACACAATTTACAAGTACATAGTTAAATCCTCCCTCCTCATCTTGACTGTGCCTTGCATGTGGCCCTCACTATTTCCCATGCCATGTCATGGTGACACTGGCTGCTGAGAGTCCAGTCCCACACCAGGACTGGGACAACAATTAAAGAGTGTGGACAGTGTGTCAGTTCTCTGGCTCACTTTTTTACCAACAGTCTCAGTTTCTCAGCGCCAGTTTGGATTCTACCGTTCTCTGATTCCATGATTATAAAATAGCCATCTGATGGAGGAATTTTGTCAGTCTCCCACTTTTTGCATTTATTGTTTCACTCTCAACACCTGTTATGAGTTGCCATAACTTCATGAATCAGTCCTGGGTTGTCTGCAGGTTTCCTTAACAACAGTATTACAGACACAGTCGTGATGGATCTACATTTGAATCTATCAGTTCTTTTTTAGACAACCTCCTTTCTGGAGCTGGGCTGCTGTCTATAAGTTCATATATTTCAAAGGTGCTTTCTAAAAGAGATGGCATATGTCAAATACTTGGATAATTCATTTAGTAGAACATGCCAAACCCAGTTTTTGAATATTTTGCTTTACATAAATTTGCTACATACCACTTCAACCACTAAGTGTTGTTTTTCAGTATACTGGACTAATTCAGAATTTATGCTCTATCTACATTCAGAAAGAATGATTTTTGAGAGCTCTTCCACACTATTTCAGCATTCCATATTCAATGAAATCTACTGCAGAAGCTGAGGATAATGTGTAAAGCCTGAAGCAAAGCTGGACAGGAGTAAATCTCTTTGGGTGTTATTTTCTCTTTTTATATATATTAATTTTTTCCTTTTTTTTTTTACGTAACACCTTCCACTAACTTTTCCATTCATTTTAGTCTTCTTTTCAGTACAAACACATCTGTCAGCTTATAGTAATCAATGGAAACAATACGGCTGTTCAGCAAAAACAGATGTGAAGATACTGAACTACTATGGTGCATCTACTTAGCAAAGAACTTGTCCAATAAACACAAAAAAAGACAGCAAGATGTCTGGCCAGTGCTAGAGAAATGCTTTGTATTTTCTTTGATAGACACTTGCATTATTTCCATTATTATTTTTTTTAACAAGCAGACAAACTGCTACTTCTGCTTTAAAAGTCTTAAAACGAGTAAACTATGAGTTGTGGGACTTCCTCCAGCTGGACTGTACCCCATGCGAGTCTCTGTTTGGTGATGGTGAGAGAGGTTGTAGTGGCTTCTTTAAATTTTAGTACTGCTATTTCCTCTATCCTTTTGAAACATGCAGACCTTTCCTTCTCCTGCATACTCTGGCTGTTGACCTTCTAAGTCTGACGGACAATGTTTTTAAAAATGCTGTAGCATGCATACTATGTGCATCCAAGAGAGTATTTTTTTTCCAGTATGAGATACTTTTTCCTATAGTGAGAATAAATCTCAGTCAACGTCGATCTGTTTCTTGTCTGCAATGTCAATAAGATTGCTGGGTGAGAGAGAAATTAAGTCACAGAAATAGATTTGCCACAGTTAGGTGTGCAGTCAGGCCATATTCATATCAGAGAAAGCATACAGTACAAGGCAACACACAACCTTATGCAAAGCACAGACTTCCTCCACAGGCAGGAACAGCCCTTTGGTCTTAATCTTAAAAATGAGACGTTAAAGACAGGATGCATGGGGTAATGATGGAAAAGAATGGCATAATTCAAGTGTCATTACACATCAGAGATAATAAAACAAAAAGTGGATCCATGAGTAAGGAGAAAGTATGCCTTGCTCTACTGGTGTCACTGACTAAATATTTTAGAGACAAAGAAAGTTTCTCTAAGTATTTGGTTTTGTATTGAGATTATCTCACATGGCCAAATCTTACCACCTGTTTATTATTTGTAACATGTCAGATAGACACATGCACCTGAATCAGTCATCCTCTACTCCCTTTATAAACAGTCAAGCAGTAAATATAGTTTTAAGGTATACCTAGATATACCTGACTTATTTGAAACATCTACAGTGGAATTACATTAATTACATCATAGAAAAACCTATTTCTGCCCAGGGACTATAAAAAGAGACATGACAATTAACAGAGACAGAATAACCCGCATTATAGGTGTATATTTAGTCACACAGATTCCCTTTTCCTATGAATATATGAGAAAAAAAAGAAACCTGGTCGTCATCTTAAAACAGTTCTCATATTTATGTTAAGATATGATTTAGCCATCCCTTAGGTAGAGCAGGTTTGATGCATACACTATTTTTTAAGTTCTTTTGAATACTCAAACAGGTGATCTTTGTTTAAATTTTAATTTCATAGTCTCACAACCTTGAGTTAAGGTATAGTCATTATTTCTGCACAAAAATTTATGATAGTAAACTTGCATTTGTTCTGTATCACCCCATTAAATTTAATAACACTGTAGTACTTCCAAACATTTGCTTTAGTCTTGGTCATTGTTCTTCCATGAACAAAAGTCTCTTTCCCTTCCTTGCATTCTCTAAAGCAACCAACCACCTCCTGCCCCAGCTACAGAGGATTAAAGTTACTGCATTTGGACCTGGTATGTTGTGTCAGCTGAGCCAGGGGAATGACCTGTACCTCAGTGTTTGGCCTGACACGAGACCAGATGGTGTAAATTTACACTGCCTTTATTGAGCGTTGAGCTCAGTGCAGTATCTCCTACCTGCCACGGGGATGTGCAGAAAATAACCACAGCTCAGTTAATGTACCAGAACTTGTTAAACTATCATGTTTTGATCACTAATCAATACTCTAAGAAGAAATTCTCTTCAGACAGAGCAATTATCCTCAAGGGCTTGAGTATGTTGCTGCTTCAGGGTTTTTTTGCTACTGTCCTGCACTGATTGCTGAAATATCTATTTTGTTGTCTATTATTACTCAGGCTTGCTCAGCATACTGGATTTCACACACCGCTTCTCTCTGAAGACTGGTGTTCTGAATTGTTTTTCTCTAGAGGGTGATTATCTTGCCTTTTTCAAAATAAAATTCCACCTTTTGGGGTTACACTAACCCTTCTAATCCTCTTTATGCTCTTTTTGGCTAAGAAATTCTCCCTAATTTGTCAACTTCTTAATAAAAAAACATGTTGTTTACTCCACTGTTCAAGACTCTTAATGGACATTAAGGAGAACCAGATTTAATACCATTGAATATAGCTTCTCTGCAACCATTAACTTTTTCCAAGTTCATATACTATAGTGACTCCAATTTAATTATCATCTTAATTTGGTTTCATTCCAAAGAAATGTCAGATTCTGTCTCTTGTAAAGCATTCTTTTATATATATGTACATGAAAAATACTTTACTGACTATGGGACTGTAGATCACCTGTAATCATGTTATATTTGTTACTGCTACAATTTGATATGTTACTATATTCCTTATTCTAAGGATTTTTAGGTATTGTAATGACAGACATCTGGCCTATGCAATCACTAAAGCCTCATTTCACAATTTCTACTTTTCAGAAGGAAAGTAGTCAGTATTTTTGCATCTTTTTTGCATAGAATCACGTCCTTTTTTTTCTTTTGAAGCACGGAGTAACGTCTATTAAGTGACATATGAATGCCTTTAGAGAAACAAAGATCTTTAATTTAAAAAAATCCAATCATTATTTACTTCGGGTAATAATAAATGATGATGGATTCTCATCTCAAACCACCAAAGAAATTTTGTTTGGCTAAAATAATAAAAGCTATGAAATAACTTATCACTGTCAAGTTTTTAACAGTTTTTCTGTTCTTATTGCTTCTTTACAGATAAGTCTTGACTCTCCCCTTCCAATGGTGAACATTCAAACTTACTGTGTTGGGTTAGTGAGAAAAACCAAGTCGCTAGAAGCCATTTTTTAAAATCAGAGAAATATATACCATGGATGTCTGTTATCAGGAAAGAAAATAACCCCAAACAACTGTTGTACAAAATTTTTACAATAAATGAAAGGCAGGCAAAATGGCTTAGGAAAACCAGTAACCTTGTAAAGGGCAAATAGATTGCTCTGATTTTGATCTACATTAATGAGTCAATATATACAATTATATCTAAAGCTTGCAGCACTGCTTTGGGACTACATGAGTTTGCTGCAGACATCACACAAACTATTATGGGGTGAAAGGTCTGGAACTGCCCTAGTTTTACCCTTATACAGAGATGGAACCATTGACACTCAAAACACATAAAGGAATGTATAACAAACTGTAAGATTTTGCCTAGGATACTTAATTGCAGACACACTTTTCCAGAACCAATGGTGTTATCTCCCACAACATGGAAATTAATTTCCAATCTGGCAAACAAGGATGTAGTGAGTATATGTATGTCTTATGGTTTAGAACCTTTTACACACATTTTTGTAATTGTACAGACTTTCCAAACTTACCTCCTCTATGGATAATCAAAGAAGTTTCACTTCCAACAGGACATTCTTTAAGTATATCCACTACTTCTGCATGGCTCAGGTTCTGTACATTCTGCTGGTTGATCTCAACAATGAGGTCACCTTCACACAAACCAGGACATCCCTGAATGTCTAGAATTTGCTTCACCCTCTGTCCTGTAGGACTGTCTGCTATAGTGAAGCCAAAGCCCTGGGCCCCTTTCACAATGGTTAAGGTCATGAGTTCAGCTTGGGTGGCCCCAGAAGAAGCCATTGATACATTATCATCATGGGCAGGTGGTGGGAATGTGCTATCAAGCTGACTATCTGCTGGAATGGAGTGCAAGGAGTGTGGTGGTCGATCTGTTACGTCTGGAACAGACTGAGAAGTCCTAGAAATGTATTCCAAATAAGTTTCATAGTTATGTCTTCCATTTACCACTACCGGAGGCCTCTCCATTACTGCAAGGGGTGGCACCATGCTGTTGGCAGGATCTTCAGGATCAAAGGGCAAAGGGTATCCACGACATAGCACCAAGTTGACACTCTGACCAATAGGAACAGACTGGAAGAGTTTGACTACATCTGCGTGAGTATGTCCAAGGACACAAACTTCATTAATATAGACAATCACATCACCTAGAACGAGAAGAACAAACAGTGACAACATGAGACAACTTCAATTGCTGTATATGCAGCGCATTTTTTAAAAAAATGAGATAGAAGTCTACTAAAAAAAATACGATAAATTCAGTCAACATACTGACTCAAATAGAGACAAAAAAGTAAATTTTGTCTGGTAGCAAATGTAATACAAAGACACAATGACAATACCAGTTATTTTCTGTGTAAGATCACAGATGGAAAATTTAGATGGATCCAGACATTCACCTTTCCTTAATATTTCTTCCCTATTTTTCCAACTCCTTTCAGTGTAGTCTCCATAGATTACTTTTTTATAAGTTACAATGGAAGATTATTTGGAGAGTGTGTTGTCAAGAAATACCACTGTTTAGTGAAGAGTAAAAGAAAAAAAAGTAAGTACTCCTGGACTTAAGAATCAATAAATACCTATGCAAGACTGTGTATGCATGTGCATAAGGAAACATTTTTTGCATTGATCATGATATTGACACTTTTTTGTTAAACGTGATAACTTGCCATCAGCTATTCAGAACTACTACTGTCATTTCCTATTCTAGGCATGAACGGTCTATCTTGCATAATACAGAGATGCTTCAAGGCATTTTGTTGTAGCCAAAAGGCTCAAGGACAATGACACAATCAGGTAGGTTCAATAGCTTTTTATTAGAAAAATCTAGGGAAATATATGAAAATCAGTTTAATATTTTCACCTAACCAGCTGGTCAAATAAAACCAAAGGTACTAGCTTTACCTCCAAATCATGTCTCATGTATAGCAGAGCTACCAGTCTGAGCATATGGCAGCAGAATAAGTCAACAGGCTATTTATGGGTCTCTATATTGCCCATGCATCAACCATCTACTGTTACTGAAAAGTTCAGAAATAAGTTCAAGATTCTTCTTGGTGTTAGAATAGATCTATATATTTATAGCCATAAATAATTTTTTTACGTACTTTTAGGGTGCATATTAAAATGAGTGATCATACGAACAATATTCAGAATAGTTTAATGACCCACAATCAGTTTTCACTTTCATAAAACAGTTTGCATCTTTACAGAAAAAGAAAAGGATGTCTGGTTAGAGAATTTGAGAAGTTAATGTATTTTTCTAAGTGAAGATTGTCTTATTATCCTACCATTAAGCACCAGGATACTGTGAGATGTCTACAAGATACATAGTTCAAAAATTGACACATCACAACACAAAGCTTTTTAAAGGTATTTGAAAACTCAGCAATAAAATGAGAATGATTTAGGGAGAATGAGGTGGTTTGGGTGGAATTGCTTTAAGCATATTTATGAAATTATGTCTTTCAAGCACTTCAATCACAATATCTAATCAAGCAAACTGAGGATAAGAGCGTCATCAAGATGCCAATGCAAGGGCTGTTTCTAAGTGACAACAAAAGGCAAAGGCTGTTTCTATGTGAAAATGAAATGGTCAATTCCCACATGATCAGTCTGTGCAGCAGCCTGACAGTAATTAATTGCATATGCACAAAATGTGATTCAGTGGAAGATTTCTGCAGAGGGTGCCTAGGGAAAAAATGCTAAGGAAGTTTGTTTACATGATTGTGAGTATTACAGGCATAAACCTTAGGAGCTGCAAATGCTTTCTTAAATGTGCATCAGAAATAGATTTCAAAACAAGCACAAACAGTAATGTCACTTCATAGGCTGTGCTGAAAGAATTCCAATGCTTTTGTCTCAAGCAGATGAAAATAAAGCAGTTTTTCTAAAGTCAAAATTTAAAAGAAAAAATGTACCATACAAATTACTGTGGCAATGGCTGCAATTCATCGTGATTTGTTCATGCCCTGGTATAGAAAGATCTTACCTGCATTCTCATCCCTGGCTCCCACGCTAGCAGTGAGGCTGACATTGCTCACAATAGGACAGCTTCTGTTGAACTGAGAGCTCTTCAGTGCATGCTCCTGTTTCAGTAGCTATGCCTTAACAGTAACCTTGCGACTTTTTAATCCATGCAGTCTTTATTTTACTGAGTGCTGGCAATGCAGCTATGTGGTGGGAGGAGACCAATCTGTTTGTTCATCCTCTCTTACAATACATTAGCAGGGTGCAAAAGGAAAAATGCAATTTTTGTGTTGGGCAAGTAAATCGTTGTCTGTTTTCAGCCCTTCACTTTAAGTATTTGGACAGGATTAGCTATGATATAAAACTTAAATCAATACGGTTTCGATATATCAGAAGATTACATAACCTAGTTGACATTCTATAGCTCTCTAGTGAAAAGCTTTTGTAAAAAGAGTGCAGTCAGGAAATATACAGGCTAAGTAGTCCCCTTCCCCAGCCACTAAACAGGCAAAACTGAGCACTAGAAGATCTTGGGTAAGAAGTTCAAATAACCCAAACAACAACTTTGCATTATCCCTCACAGGGCAGCAGAAAATTCCTCAGCAATTCCTGAATCAAAATTTTTAAAGCTCATCGTTGTTTCTGAGGTATAACATGAATAGCACGTCTGGGCACACAGTGAAGCTGTAACTCAGTCACATTGGGATCCTTTGGGACCCACCTCCTGTACAGTCACATTGAGAATGTACAGCCACAGGTTAAGTGTGATGAGCACAAGGGCATTAGTTACTAAGTTCAGCTCAAAGAAAGGAGCTGCAGTGGTGTTGCACTGGAGTGAAACAGATCATGAGAGAGGAAGGAGGGGAAAAAAGGGGTTAATTTCAGAAATACTTCAAATTAATCTCTGGGCTGTACTTTCTCCAAACCTAACTCTCATTTCCAGGCTGTGAATTCCTCATTGCTGACACAGAGAGAAGTACCCAGCATTTGGTAGGAAGAGAGAGATAAGAGCATTACAGAGCCAGTGCCATGCTAATGCAAAGTTCAAAACCTCTCTTCTTTAGGAAAACTCTCTTAAAGGTTCCTGTAGCATCTTTTCTGCCTGTCCTCTTCTGCTGCTTCTAATAATAATGGGTGCATATGGACAAGCATAATAGCAATCCACTTTATAATTCCTGTCTGATTTTCTGAGCAAGCCATAGTCTGCCTCCAGAAATCACAGTTTCACAGTGAGTGGGTATCTTTGAAGTTATGCAGAACATTTATATTAAGCATCAAACTTTGCCTGACTTTTAGAATTAAATTTACTAAAATGACTGGAGCTTGCTTACAGAATGATTAAGGATGGCAGGGATCTCTAAAGGTCATCTTGTCTAAACCCTGCTCAATCAGAATCCCTTAGAACCAGTTGCCCAGGATCATGTCCAGGTGGTTTTTGCAAACCTCCAAGGAGGCAGACTCCACATCTTCGCTGGGCAACCTGTGCCAGTGCGCTGGCACCCTCCCAGTAGGAAAGTGTTTTCTGATGATCAAAGGGAACATCCTGTGTTTGAGTGTTTTCCCATTGCCTCTTTTCTTGCCACTGGAAAGAGCTTGGCTCCATCTTGTTTGCACAGGTATTTATATAGATTGGTGAAATTCCCCTGAGTCTTTTCTTCTCGAGGGTGAACATCCTCTCTATCAGGTACTCTCCAGTTTCATCTTCCCCCCTAGCCTGCACAAATGGTACACATGCCACACCAGCCTTATCTTACTTGAGACTGTTCAGGGATGAGGGAGCCCAGAAGGGCAGATCTGTGGAGAAGGCATCTCCAGATCTCTCTGGAGATCAGCTTCTCTAGATGAACTGGCAGGTTTGGTAGACACCCAGTAGACAACAGATACTCCGGCCTACATCTCAAACACTTACACTGTCACAAAAACAGATTCTTCAATGTCTAAATTCAGCACTGAGTTGAAGAATGTTAAAGAATACTGACAGCAAGCAAATTTGTCAAACTGTCTTAAAGTTACCTCTGCTTTAGTTAAGGCTCTTGTATTTAACTGACCAATTTAGGAACATGGGTCTGGAGGGGACTTCCTGGATGGCTGAACCTACTCCCCTGCTGTCGGATAAAACACAGGATATTACACTTGATGAAATTTGATATCTTCTTCACAGAAACAACTGCAAAGCCCCATAATATTTCATTTATTTAACTAGCTTGTTTTGCTTATTAAAGTCTGCTGACCATTAGTTATTTTGTCAAGTAATGTTAATTGACTCAGTGCCTGAACGTTTGATTATGGGTTACATTTCGTTATCTATATCTTTCAAAGCACAAACCAGATCTATACTATCATTATCTTTAGTTGGATTAGTAACTGGGGAAGAAGTCTGTGAGCTTCAACATCTTTTAATGACAGATTCTGTTTTACAGTCCTCTCTACAATAATGTTGCAGAATTAAATCTGACACCCTGGGGATTTTCCACAAGCACTAATTCTGAAAAAACCCCCACTTTTTCATGCTTGAAGTGTTTGATCCAAACAGAATCTATTTTATTGATATGACTAGTTTCATCGCAAATTATCCTACAGTTTCAGGCAATGTTATCATCTCTATTTACCTCCTTTCTGAAGAACCTGTATTATTCAGTTGACTCCAGTTATTGTTTCTGCTAGGTTTTTATCACCCCTAGATTCTCGGTGTAAACATCTTGCACTAGTAGGTAAAGTTTATTCATTTTCTTACCTATTTTACCTCTATTTGTATATAAACACTTTACTTATTTCTTCTCATTATTATTTTTCATGTACTAAGGTTTCTGGCTGTACTTCAGTGGACTGAATTGCCTACTAGACCACCACTCTTATTATTAATTGGAATTCACTAAACTTTGAAGTCTGCAGAGAAAAAAAAAAAAGCAGATTAGATTTTCATTCGAAGTTTAGTAGAAATGTCTCCATTCTTTCTGACAGGTTTTTGATCTTGCTCTTAGTCCTAGGTTTACATGCTTAAAATATGACAGAATGCTGTGATTTGGGGGCGGAGACAGCTCTGCTGTGCCCCTGCAGCCAGCACAAGCCAATAGCAATGGAGCTAAAACCAGCTCATGGTTTGGCAAGTCAGCACAGGACACACCGGCTCTGCAGGACTTGGGCTGCATAATTTTTTGCTGCATTTATAGCCCACATAAACGCTGCTAACTTTGCCAGCATTACTTATTCCCACTTGCATTTCTCACCCATATAATCTAAACTCTGCATATGCATACTCTGCATCAGTTTCAGAACTAGCAATACGTGATTACTTCATCGTTGAAGCTTTCCCTTCACCTGCCCACCCACACTCTCTGCTGTCATTACCAGATATTTCTGTCACTTCTCAGCAGTGACCTTGTCTTCTCTTTCTGCAGAGTGCTGCAAGATTGCTGGCACTGGAGCCTGTTAATAATAAATTCAGAGCATGTTTCCAGCACCAATATGAAACACGAGGGTAATTTTAATAACAATGGTATGTGACTGATGGTCATGAAAGAAGCAAAGATTTGTTAGACATGAGCCACTTTTACATTCACACATACACTTACAAGCAGCAGTACAGAGAACTAGTGTGTGAGGGATCCTTTAGTTAAACTGTACCACACAAACTACATTCTGAAACTTTGAAACTCAACTTCCCTCCACTTGCCACAGGTGTTAATCCAGTGTGTGAATAAATAATTTCCATTACAAATGGCTAGTAGCATTTTTTGGATGTAAAGGATTTCAAAAAGTACTGCATTAACAGAAATTCTCTGTTTTCTTGTACTCTGACTTGCCACAGAACATTGTCAAGCCTATTTGGCTCTGGCTGCTAAGATCTGATGGCCTGACTTTTACAAACACAAGATAAAGCCTAGGGTCCTGTAGTTCATGGTAGTCTGATTTGTCTTAAAAAAAAACCCACAAGAAAACACCTTAGTTTTGCTAATACTAAGTACAAAATTACCCTTATTTTTAAATAAAAATTTTGGAATTATAACAACTTTTAAAGGGGATTGCAGTGTCAGATGACTATTGCATATTAGTACTGAAATACTTAGAAAATCCTTATTTAATTCTTCTAAAGAGGAACTTTAGATTAACTGCTAAAACGTATCAAGAAGGTAACCTGGGGAGAACTATGTGCATACAATAACTACAGCCACTGATTGAAAGAGCTAAATTTAAAACTGACCATTTTATTATCAGCTTTATAACAACTGTCTCTGATAGCACTGCAGCAGCCACAGTGAAATGAAAAGAGCTGCTGGGAGACATAATGGTCCGGTGCCTCTGCACTCAGAAATAGTTTCAGGACCACTTGCTGGTATGCGAGAACATGGAATAGTCCATTAAAATATCACTGCTCATACTGGCATGGAAGAAACATATCCCAGTCTTCATCACGTACAGAAAGCTTTACCCATGTGTGACAAACTCAGCAAAGGTGACAGGTAACTACTATGCACAGCTCCTGCTTTCACTCACTGAACTCTGAGAACTGAGGTTCAGGGGAAATAATCAGGATAATAAAAATGATGTATTTAACCAATCATTGTTTATTAATATTATTTATTATTTATTTAAATCAGACAAAAAATCAAGCCAACATGTATTGCTAGGCATTCAGGCACTCAAACTGGCATAAGATAGGCCTAGATTTTCCTCTTACTGAAACCTGAGCAACAGATATAAATCATCTGTTTGTCACATTTGAGTCAGTACTTGCACAAAATAGCACTGTAGGAGTGATTAACCTGGGCTAAAATCTGTTCTCATCATTGGAAGGACTGAGCAAACTGGCTCTGAACTTTGCTTCAGGGGCCAACACAAAGGTGTGACACAGACACTTGTCTGCAACTTTACCCAAGACTCAGATCTGTTGAGTAAGCAGGTGCCATTTTTATACAACCAATTTTTTAGAACCCATTTTAATTCTGCTGTGACCCAATGCATATGCCTAATTAAAAAGCTGTCTATTCAAAAATTTTGTGCTTAACCAGCATATATCATGTAATTACAGTCAGGCAGATGTGCATTAGTAGAAGAAACTATTTCCATTCTATTTGTATTTTGCATATAGTGGTATAAGCTATTTAAATACAGGCATTTATTTGGGAGAGAAATAAAATACATTCCAGAAAAATCTAAAGACCTTGATTATTTGCTGATCCAGTAAACATGAAACATTGTAGATTAAAAAATGTAAGTAATGCAATAGCAAAAGCATACTTAAATGAATGCTGGTCATAAAGTAGTAAAGAGTAGGCAAATTTTCTCCCTAGAAATAGTTTTTCATTTCTTCAAGCATCTGAAAGCATAGCATGGATGTTAAAACTGCTACTTTACCAAAAAGTAATTACTGAAAAGATGGTAAGTATATTGGAGGCAAGACCACATAAAGAGAAAAAGGTCCAATTTTCAAGGCAGCCTTTTATTTACAAATTATGTAAGCTTGTTCTGTCTAAGCTTTGCTTGCAGGAACTACTTGTGCATCCTCAAATGCCTGGTGTGAATGAACTGCGTGACAGAACGTCAGTGGATCTGAGGAGCGAGATAAAAACTGTATGCCATGCCTGCATAGCTATTTGGGATCACTTTGAAAGGTGTCACTGTGCACAGAGGCTGATGCAGAAATGAAACCCTTCTTTTGCTTTAGAAAAAGGAGGTCAAAATTTACAACACATTTGCTTTTGTATGCACATTTTATTTCTGTAGGCAGCACATCGCATTTATCTAGGTAATGGCTCCCAGGAGGAGGAAAGTAGCCCAGCCAGCCTCCCGGCAGCCTAAAGGCATGGGGGTATGGAAAAGCATGATGTAAATACCAAGCAGCCCCTGTGCCCGACTGGGAATCCTGGCAATGTGCCACCTGTCCTTGGTGGAAGACATTTTCAGCAGCATTGTCGACTGTACACCATTGCCACTGCTGATTCCTGACATAAACTGCCAGGAAGGAAAAAGGGAGATGGATGAAGTGAGGAACCAGATGGAACATTTAGAAAGATGCTGCAGCACAGTGACAAATGCCTTTATATGTTGAAAAAAAAAAAAAGTTACTGGGAATTTTTAGTAATAGACAATCATGTCGTGAACTGAAATGGTTAATAGCCCTTTTTTATTTCTTTGAGTAATGCTAGCAGCATGAGAACAAGAATAACTAGTCACATACTAAATTAGTAATTTGTGAAAGCAACAGCAGTTTGTTGGACACTTAAAAAACATGTGCAAAAATAGATGAGTAGGATTAGTCTCCATTTAAAACCTATAGAGGTACAACTTGAAAATTCATTTCTATTTTAGAGATATTATGGTTTCCAAGGAGATTCCTTGTAACTGAAGTGGGCATTACTGCCAGAAGTGGGCCAGTTTTATAACTCTGTTATCTATTTAGTAAAACTACAATTTTCATCATTGTTTGATCAATAATTTGTTTTTCCTGCTACACTAGCACAGTGCCCATCCAGGTGCCTAATTCACCAGTTGACTCTTTGAGACCAGTACAAATCTGATTTGACTACCAGTCAGCTTATTAATTTAATTTAAAGCTAAGACTTAAAGCTTTGATTTGTGGGTGTTTTGTGTATTCATTGCTCAGGTCCACATTCTGCTGACTGAGATCAACGTGAGCTGCCAGCAACCAGTGTGCTTATTTCAGATCCAAACCATGGATGTGGAGCCAAATGCCAGGCACCAAATCTGAAGGTGTTGCTCTGATGTATTGATTAGCAAGGTTAATCTACAATAACAATAATAATAATAATAATAGTATGCATCCACATTCTTCCCAAAAGAAATGCTTACTATTGTCCCAGATGTTACTTTTTATGCAGTAAATTCACTACCAAAGTTTATGCCGAAGAATCTGACTCTGATTAATGTCTTGTGTCCTTAATCATGCCAGTTGTAATGAAATGCGTGCTCATTCATTGCTTCATCCTAGTTATTGGAGCTTCTCCTGTCATGCCAAACCAGAAATTCAGAATATCTATATGTGCATTCCTAGTTGTGCATACATATAAATCCTCAAATCTTGCTGCATCTTGAAAGTAGCCAACTGGCTTTACAAAATCAGCACCTTTCAGAGACAGATATTTCAAAAGAGGTCTGAATTACTACAGATTAATGCTTTTGTGCAAAATGCAAGATAGGAAGCATTTTATCAAGCAGAAATTAAATGTATCAAAACAGTGAAATAATTTCCACCTAAAGTGGTTTTTTACTAATAGTCTACCACATATAAATACCTCAGTGCATTTGAAATGGAGCCATATTTGACTATCAATTCATTAATAAATGTCTTATACAAATGTAAGCCTACGATATAAGTAATTTTCTTCTCATGAGTCTTATAAAGGCCATTCAAATTTTAGTTGATACATGCTTATCTTATGCATAACCTCTATACTATCTTTCTTTTTTGATAGTAAAATAATCAACAAAAAAAATTAACTTTTGAGATCTGCTCACATAATTTCTATACCAAAATATCTACTCAATAGTTTTTCAGGTATGTATAAATATATTGCTTGCTTTAAATTGTATGGTAAAGATAAATAGTGGAGTACCTTTAGGTTCTCTAAGGTTTTACAGTATTTTTCCAGGTTAATAGAGGGGAACGTATTATCAAACTGACCTTCCTTCCAAGCAAATGTTGGTTACCTTAATATCTCTAGAGCCTCTTTCACTGCCAAGCACTCATTTTCAAGGACAATATATTTTTACTCTTTGCAAAACAATTTAACACCTTCACCACTGAATAATTATTCTTTCACTTTCAGCTCATTTCTGAATACTACACTGAGTATAAATTACAAAAGTCAGTTTGCACAATATTTTTTTTGTAAGAAGAAGGAGGCAAAATCATTAACAAAAGTCCCACCAAGCTCCTTCTTTAAAACTGCATTATAACACACAGAAAACTTCAGCCTTATAGTTAGGAAAAGGTCACTTTCTACCCTTATAGCTCTACGACTAAGAATCACATTCTCCTTTTATTAGGATTATCCAATCTCCCACTAGTTATTCTTCCTCCTTGTATGTCTCATCCACCTTCTCTATTTTCTGTTTTGGTTTCTGAGAGAGAGGAGGATTTGTGGTGCTCTTGTATGGTTTATAGCACAGAGGAGTCACAATATTGTTGGGACTTCATTTCCACTGTAGTAAATATATGGCCAATAACAGCACCATTGCAGGACAAATACTCCATCATTTTCCAGTGCATTATAGGGGTTCAGGTGAATGTTTGGATCCCAACACTTGTCGCAAACTATGCTGCAGCATGGATCAACTGCTGTTCAGTAGTCAAATCTCAGATCTTATACATAAAGGGCCATTAATCCTGTTGTGTATGGGAACACACCATATCTTCCTCTTTAGAAAAGAATTAATTTTCTGCATGTCTATATTTATTAATTTGTTAATTAGCTAATGAATAAAAGTAAATTAAAATGTGTTATTATGAGAGACCATGATGCATAGCAGACTGTTTGTTCAGACCATGAAAAAGCAGTCTCACACTATGCCTGCCATCTCCCAGTGTTCCCTGTGAATCATCCCATGGAAGGCCTGTAATTAAAAAGGCCTTCCCAAAATTATCATTGTATCTACTTTTTCCTCAAAAGGCTACCACTTAATGTTTTTTGCTTCTATACAATATCTCTATCCTGCTCCTGACAAAGTAGGAGCATCCATCCTGAGAATGTATTGCTTCTCTGTCCATCAAAAACCGAGATCAAGTTGTAGTCTCCCATCCCATTGGAGATGGTAGCCATAGTGGTAGAAGGTGATTCATGAAAAAATTCTCTCAAGCATATTATATGCATAAATTCCTCTTCTTTGGAAAGCCTGTAAAAATGGTGGGAAGTGGGACAACCACTCCATAAACTTCCTTCTTAGAAATGCTGCATGAGAAGTGCACAAAGCAGGGCAAGAGTGCCGTGTGTTAATGGATGCAGCACACTGGAGACAGGGGGTAACTAAGGGTGAGCAGTGCATGAGTGCCTGTGCTGTGGGCTACAGGAATGGAAGGAGCAGGAGGAATGTGGGACATGAATACCAGCAGCAGAGTGATAGGGAAAGCAGAAATTGCTGTGCACTGGGTGCTTTGTTCTTCCCTGTCTTTAAAAATACCCTAACTGGCTGCCTGTCTAAGAGCCCTGCCCTGCTCCAGGAAGGCACAGACTGGAGTATACCAGTGAATCCTGCTCCAAAGGTTAATGCTTTTAAAATGGAAGGCAATTTACATTAAAACTCTTTTTTTTCTTTCTGCTTCTTATGGAATTTTAAGTATGAAATGATTAATTTTTCAGACTTGTATGCAAGCAATGCTCACATACAGGCACTACCAGAAAATGGTTTCCAGACAAAAAACACAGTCAGGTGTCAACTACTTGTATGTCAACTGCAAGTTTTAGAAATACAGTGAAATTACACAGTCGTTAATTTCAATGGAGGTTATAATCAGAGAAACTCGGGTACCTAAGATCAAACTAAAAAAACCAAACAACCCTGGGTAGAAAAATGAAAGTATGGCTTCATGTCTATTTTAGGTCTCTCTGCATTTATTACAAACTACAAGTTCAGAAAAAAACTCAAGATTGTCTTTGTGAATCACTCAAACCAAAGATGGGGCTGCTGACATTAACAAGAGAGACATCACCATAAATAATATTGTCCTAAGAGCAAAGTTAAACATTTCTGGGTGAATGAATTCAGTATTTGTTTGATCTAGTGCATTTTGGTTTCATGGATTTTATGATGATATATCAAGGAGATTTTTCACCTGTTCAATACAATAAACAATGAAGAACAATAAACCAATTCGCAAAATAGAACAAGCTTTTACAATAATTGATAACAATGTGCTAAATGTTATAATTACAAAATATAATTTTCCCTTAATTTTATACCATTAATTGTTGATACATTATGTTTTCAATTAATATTTAGAAGAATGAATTGAATAATTTTGAAACTGACAGTCCTTTAGCTGTTCTCAGCAAGGAATCCCAAAATTGTTTAGCCTTGACAAATTTTACATACATAAAGATGAACCAATCAATCAATCTATTAAATGTCAAGTGAACCTGTAATACTGTAAACTGCTACTGAAACACTGTCAAGGATTTTGGGGTTAATGAATAAGTGAAATTACAATTAAACACTGTGAAGAAGCAAATTCTGAAAAGTTCTATAATTTTATTTTCATTGAGAATTAAACTATCCAGTCTTTTCACTATCCCTCCAACAAAACTACTGTAACAGCACTTCTATCATTCCCATGGCAAGGAGTATTCTGATTAACTGGGACAGTGGAAAGGGTTTATAAAAATAAAATTGATACCACGTTGTTAATGTCCCTACAGGACAATTTCTAACACTACTTCCATGAATTATTCAATATGCTAGGGATAACTAGTGTGAATGCTTCTCAGTGTGCTTGTTACGTGACAGACACCATAAAAAGAGAGGACAGTAACTCTGATATTAACAGTGACCACATTTTCATTCTCTGACTTCACTGTGCTCCCAGATTTATTGCAATGAGCTGCAAACTAAACACTGACTACCACAGTTCCACCTAGCAGAACTCATCTAAAAGGTACTTTTGGAAAACAGAAATATGCATATTTTCACACTTATTCATATATCTTCAGCTAGCTTCAAAAACAGTACTGATTTAGAAAGAGAGTAAGTGGTCCATCTAGTCTAAAAACTGGAGAGCATGTTTTGGATTCTGAGGCAATCTAGAATTTTTAGAACAGCAATCATAGCTGTTTCTCTGGTGCAGAGCTTCTGATAAACAGAAGTGGCACATTTTCTTCCAGTTGTGTTCACATGGGCTTGAAGGCACAGGACAATGTTCACCCTGACAGACCAGAGGGCATCTGTCCCTAAGTCCAGTTTCAGGCTGCTGCTATCAGAAAGAGCCCCCTAGCACCAGAGAACCCTCAAAGCCAGCCCAGCACAAGGGAATAGTGGAATTGATAACGTCAATTACATTATATTGAAATAGAGAAAAAACAAATAGTAGCAGTAATGGAAGGAGAAATATAATGATGTGAAGAAATTGTGAGACAAATCCTTCTGATATCAGTACCTACTGTCCCCCATGTTGTCCAAGGAAGCTGAAAAGCATTTCTGTATTTGCACAGTCCTTCCAGTCCATAGATAATCTTACAAAGAGCACGCTCCCCAAACCTATTAATGGCTTTGTCCTGTCATTCAAAAAAATACCGTCATTAAAATGAGTAATATCAAAGATGAGGTTCAGGTCCAATTGCAAACCTTCTGCATGCACAGGGAAGAACTGTTTGCACATAACCAATGTACTTGTGTTCCACTGGAGTCTGTGCAGGTTCTACTCTGGATTAGAACTAAATATTTGCTCAACTCTTTCTTACCCACTCTCTACATTTCTTCTACCGAAGGACTCTTGCCCTCTCCCCAGTCATGAATAGCAGCATGAGTACTTGTCTGCATGGTTATTTTTGTGTAGTTAAAGGGAATCTGTAAAAGCAAGACTTTAAGATGAATGATAATATATTCTTCTTTTTCACTTGCACAAATAGAATCCATTTGGGAAGAATGCTCTTGAGGCATAACAAGGATTTTGAATACCTAAGTAAGACCCAGTTGTGCTTAGATACCAACAAGATATGAAAGAGATTAAATACTGTTGCCATTAAAAGAGAAATTAGTTACATGAGCATTCTGCAATTCCCTCAAACCTCTCGCTCTCCCAAATTAAAAGACAGACTAATTCAAACATAAAAATATGACGTGTGCCTTCATCTAATGGAAGAATAATACTGTTGCATCAAATTGACTGAAATACAAAGAAATGAAAGAAAAAGGAATGAAAATTATCTGAGCCTAATGTGGTGTTTTTCTTTTACAGATAAAACTGAATATAAAAGAATATCTAACTCCATCACTAATAGCAATAAAATAGTAAGGCTATGGTGCATGAGAAATTTAAATTACTGTGAAGGAGTAGGTTTGATATTGAGCCTGTTCCTAAACCCTGCTATTGCAGGATGGAAACACAGGTCACAAAAAAAGTCATATCTCACATAATTTCTAATATTTGGGAGAAGAACTTGCTGTCACTGCAAGAAAGAGTAAAAATCTTGCTGCAGTCTGTTGAAGTGGAGGCAATTATACTGCACAGGTATTAAGAATCACTCTGTCAACTGGACAGGGCTGCTTGCATTGCCATGGGAAGGCTGTCAGAAACTGACTAAACACACTGACTTTCTCCTTTCACTCTTGACCACTAGAGAGATTGCTTCAAGTGTCTTTTATGATTTCTATTATGTACTCCAAATTTGGGGCAATCTTTTGGAAAATGACAGATTAAAGGTTGTCTACATTGTCTCAATTGTGTTTGCATTGTGCAAACAGATTTTGATGCAGACTTTATTGAGATCACACTGTATATTTCATTCTTTGCTCCAGGGTCTTTATTGTAGTCCCTCCTTTTACCCATACTTGGCCTGGCTGTTTCCCACAGTTGTGTTTTCCAGTTACGTGAGAGAGAAAGAGAGAGAGAAAGAGAGGGGGAGAGAGAGAAGGAGAGGGGGACAGAGAGAGCGTGAGTCAGCCTGATGTAGCTTGCCGTGGCCACTCCTGCACAACTTAACTGGAGACCCAAGTCAGGGAAAGCCTGGCTTTTCCTGTCAGCCTGTGGCAAAATATGTTCAACACAGAAGTCATACTGGAGAAAAAATCAGCTCCTGATTCTGACACACACATGCAAAATGAGACTAACACCTAAGTGTGGATATATTTTGATGTGGAAAAAAGATGAAATCCTATATCCCTGGGACCAGGCTGATCAGACCTAGTTTGGGGTTAGGTAGAAGATTTTCTCAGCCTGTGGCAATTTTTCTGGAATAATTAAATTAAAAACCCTCAAAAATTTGAAATATTGTGATTTTGTTTTTTCACTGAATGTTCTTAAGCTCATAATATTTTCAATTTGAATTTTTTAAAATATCCCCCAACATTTTTTGAAAAATATTACTTCCAGTTGACTTGAAATTACAAGTATTATGCCCTAGCAAAGGTGAATTCATTATTCTTGTAGCAAACAAAAGGATTAAAGGATCACAATCCTGCTTTCAGAATTGAGCTGACTATTGAAACATAGTATTTACAACATTGTACAGTTTAAAATAAAAAACCATCCACTCAGCACTTTGGCTGGAGTAGAATTTTTGACATAAACAATTGCTCAAGTACAATTCTTCTTATTATCCCTATTTCCCCAAATAATTCAGAACTACTTTCCAACTGTGCTAGAAACACTTGAATCTCTTATATAATAGTCAACGGCATTTTCTTTTGATGCAATCAAGTTTGGCCTAAAAAAATACACTCTTGTCTGATATGCAGAAAATAATTGGAACAAGACAGACTAAAGAGATTTAAAACAAAAAATCTACCAAAAAAAGGAAGCTTTTTTGAACTGTGAGTAATGATGCTGCCACTGTGACCTGTCTGGAAAATGACCAGAGATGATATGAGTGTTTTCCACTTCTCCCATCTATGTTAGAACAACTCCTCCCGACTAACTAAAACAACCTTCTAAAGTGATATTAAAAGTATAAACACATAAATGTGATCAATATTTTCATACCACATGTAGCACTGCAGTGTTGTATGAATTTCCTGTGGAATTTCACAGAGGACTCTACCCTCAATTCCACTTGTCAAATAAACCAGGTTAAATACACGTAGTTTCTAGTGCCAGTGCTGAGATCTGACAGGAGGCAGTGTCTTTGCTGCGGATGGATGTCTTCCTCTTAAGTTGCCTGAGGAAAACCTGCCTGAGCACACCAGGCTGCTGTGTGGCTCACAGACTTTTGTGGAGGTTTCAGCAGAAGAAAGACTCCAACAAACAAGATCCAAGAGCGCTGGCTGAGGCTCTGCCCCGTATCAGGAGAATAATCCTGGTAACATGCTAGTGATGGGGATATAATTAATGGTGCCCCACACATCTAGTGTGTCCTTCACTCACATAGAATGATATTTCTCCACTTCCCCCTTACAAGAAATCACTGTCAGGTTCTCATCATTACCTCCATTTCCTCATTTTCCAGTTTCCCCCTTCTTTCTGCTGCCTTTTTTGAATCACCCCAGTTCAAAATAACCATTTTTGTCTGTGCTCTTTCAGCCCTTCACCATGTTACAGGCTTAGCTCTGACAGCTTCTTCAGAACTGATGGGTTTGCAGGATTCAAAGGTGTGATTTCAGGCCAATAATCATGAACAGCTGATAGCCTTTTCTTATTGAGATTTGCTATTTTGCTTATGTAAAGGTGGAATAGAAGAGATCACAAATAACAGAACAGCAGCAGAATCCAACATGCTTCATGACTGACTTTTAGCCTACAAATAAATTCTCAAGGAACACCTACCAAGAAAGGGTGTCCAATATTATCTGACTTTTCCCCAGCAGTACTACAGGTGATGCTCAGTACAGCAACGAAGTCTCAGTAAATGCTGCATACAATGATGCTGATTTTAATGCAGAAGATACTAGTTTAATACAAAGAATTTTAATTTACTTCCATTTGGAGCTGAAGAAGAAAGCAATATATCAAAAGGAGTGAAACTGCCAGTGTTTAAAAGATCTGTACTCACATCACTGCTCTCAGACCTTTCTTGCAGAGCTCCTTTCTTCTTTTCCTTAGTACCTTGCCCTCCCCCTCCTGCCTCCTACACACTCACACATGCATAGAAACACCCACTCTCCAGCCATTTCTAGCATAAAATTACTGCCTTTTCTCCCTGCCTCCCTGCAGAAAAAAAACAAATTATCTCATCTTCAGCTCCAGCATATCCTAGTCCAGTCAGTTTTCTCCCTGTTCTACACCCAGTCTGGAGATTGGACCCTCTTCTCCCCTTTCCCTCACCAGCCAGTCATCCCCTGAGGCTGATAGCCAAGATCTGGCAAAACACCAAAGATCCAGACACCAAGAATTTCTCTAAGCTGCTGTACACAACCCTCACTTATCTGGGCATGGCAGCAGAGCAGTGTTTAGGGGACCCTGGCTCCACCACCGTGCCACCGATTGCCTCTGGTACCTGCTGAAGGAGGAGCTGAGGAGGAGCGAGTGTTGCCCAGGCAGCTCTCGGTGCTGCACACTCAGAGCGTTCAGGAGCAGCAGGGCAACTTGAGCTCCACCTCCATCCACCGACTCAGAGACAACATCACACTTATGTGACTGCTGGAGGGGAGAAAACTTTTGTGGGGCAGAGAGAGAAATGGCTGGAAGAATTTTTCCAGGGGTTTCTCACTTTCCATCAGGATTTACTTCATGACCGCCTCCTGGTTGGAAAATCGCTCCTTATGTCACTGAGAAATTTTCATTACAGGCCTTTAAACAAACAAGCCATATTTTAAATGTCAGAATCATCAATTACAAACAGGCAGTTGCATAAGTGCTGGAATAAACTTTGCTCTTCTTACAAAGGCTATGTGAGCAGCTAAACAGGGTCAGACGAGAGGTGCATCTGTGCTAATATCCTGATTCCGGCAACAGACAGTGAAAGATGCTTTAGAAGTGAACTTCTAATAAAATTGCCTCAAATGTCTCTGTAACTCCCCATTAGTTAAAGGTTCACAAAGCTCCTCAAATATGATTTATATACCTGGAAATGTTTTGTCATGTCTAATGCAACTCTGGATAGTTTTACTTTGGGCCAGACATCAAATAATAAAACTCAGAGCATGGACAAAAGTATTTATCAACATGCAATTGACCACAGATTTCTCTTTTAATATACATTGCACAGTAGGACTTTGACAGTATTTGCCCTTAATGTCTTAAGCTGAACTCCATTAGGCTTCTCTTCACTTATACTTTTAGCAGTTATGATCAGAGTTGCTAACTTCAATAATTATTGGACTTTACTGAATTCGAAAATGACTATTTCTCCTTTTGGATGAGGAAATTCAGGTACATAGATGTAAACTAACTCGTTCAAGCAAAATATTTGCTAACTGCCAAGAAAGATATTTCCCATTCTAAGTATACAGCAGAAATTGTATTTTAAAATTCATTATTTAACCTACTCTTAAATTTCTGAAGAGTTTAAAATTTGTTTTCAAAAATGGTTAAAAGCAAAAAATGAGCTGAATTTCTGAACTCTTAAGAATTTAATATAGATACAGATTGCATTTGGTTGCACAACGGTGGAGGCAGAGGTGAATATGCATTCTTAATCTATTTTTTTTTCAATACAAAATGAAAATAAAAATCTGAAACTCAGCTAAATGTTTACTTTTTGTTTTGATAATTGAATGATATAATAAAGCCCTATAGGCAAGACAAAAGAAAATCAAATGTGGCACGGCTGATGATATTGAAAAGTACAGTTCTAGATTATTTTCATCATGCAACATGAAATTCTCACTTTCCCTGTCATCTCTTTATATAGTGAGAACCTCTTTCTGACCTCATAGATCATTCTTCTTAAGAAACAAGACATCATTATTTATTGAATGACACAGTACATGAGAAGATGATGACTATTATTTTCAATGTATATTTTTGTCTGTTCATACAAACAGACAGATCATGTGAGACAGATGTTAATTACATTTGATAGAAAAAAGTAATTTCTGCAACTGCAGCATTTTTGGCAGCCACTGAGTTCAGTGCACCCAGCTTACTCAAGTGGCAACTTGCAAAACTTACAAAAACTGTCCTAATGAATGAGAGGATTATGACAATATATTTATCATCTGGTCTATGTTAAATGTCCTAGTAGCAGAATCTGCAGATTTCGTATGATGAAGTTCAGATTGAAGAATGAATTTATGGGCTTCCTAGAACTTGTCATAGACAAAATAAGTGTTTATGACAATATGAAAACTAAAATTGGATAATAGTGTATTAGGATGTGATAGTGAACAGAATAAATAATTTAACATTTTTTCTGCCTTTGTATTTTGTATACTGAAATAAGTATGACATAGTTTCAGTATCCCTGTCTATGCTTTTGGCTTTTGTGGCCATTTTTTCCATGGAGTCAGACCTTGAATTAATAGGAATGTGAGACTGTACATACTTGAATAATTTATGTCCAAATAATCTCTTTGCTTTTTCACCTTTACTCTTTCACACATTACCATATTTCTTGATTTCTGTATGATCTCATTTTCTGCTAAAGATATAGTGCCTTTGAGCACCAGAATGTCTCCATTTACTCTTTTTCTAAAAGAGACTGAGGCTGGCGGCTTAGGTTAAACAGGGTGTGTATGCCTTGTGTTTATGGTTTGTGTTGCATAAGAGACAGGATTTTTATATTATATTTCCATTATGCCCTCTCTTCTCATCAAATTACTTCACCGTTGGTTTCTGGGTTAAACAAAAGTTAACTGCAGGGAGAATCTGGTCAAAAGCTGGTTAAAAAAGAGTAAGTGCTATACATGTGGAATCTGGCATGGCTGGAGATGTTCAACCTCAGCCATCTCTAATCAAATATCTTCAGCTTTCTATAGTTGCTGCTGGAAGTGTTGCTCTAAAGGCTTAAATATTAGAAAAAACTTACCACATATAAGCAGACCTGCTCATACACTCTCCTGCAGAAGATTATGTGGTGCATTTACATAACCCAGAAGTTCACCTATTTACGTGTCCAGTATTTTGCTGTTTCAAGTAGCAAGCACACATTATCATTCTTGGGACTGATAAACATAGATCAAAATGTAGTGTCGACAAATGTGAATTTCTTTCAAAATGAAATAAATGCCATAAACCATGAGTACTACGCGTTGTCTCCTGTGTATAAATACGGATTTTATCAAGGAAAAATGAAAGACTGGTGTTCTTTTCAGATTCCTTCTGCATTTCTCTGTAATGTGTGGACTTGAAAAAAATGAGTGACTCACTTCAAAATGACTTTTGAAGAAAAATCACCATAGGAAAGAAAACAAGTTATGTATGTAATATTTTTTCCTAACATTGGCATATTCTTTATGGGTACCAATAATATATCAAGCAAAATATTGTAAGTGCTGGAGATGACAATGAATTTATAATCCCCAGTATATGGTTGAACTCAATCATCAGACTTATAATGTTGTTGTTTGAATAGTTAAATGAGAGAGAATTAAGACCATTCATTTTAAAAGGGTTTTTGTTGCTTCTTTTAAGTATTCATAAAACCACAAATGTGAGTTTTGAATTAGGCTGGGGGAAACAAATACCCTTAAAATTGTCAGAAAAGGATTATTATTACAGTAATTATCAACCACTGCATGCTCTAACAGATGATAAGGAAAACCAAAGGAGTCTATTAACATACTCCTTGTTGAAGGAGGAATGAGGTTGCTTAAGCAGGTGTCTAATGTAATTTGGAAGAGTGTTTGGCATTTGAGATATTTACATGTGACTTGCAGGTACCACACAGGACTTACAAGAGAGTGCAGAGGCTGGGCGGGATCCCTGAAACTTTTAAGGGCACTGGACACCTATGGCACCTATGTTTATGCAACCCCACATATTGGTAGTCTCAGTTACCTCCCGATGAAAACTTTTTCCTCCCTATTGCCAGCCTTCTTGGGGATCTATCTTCCTTAGTGTCCTGCTTTGAATCACCTTCAGTTAAGGTACTAAGCCTAAAACTTGAGATTCCCTTAAATATAATGTGGTCATACTTCAGCATTTTCCTCTGTGACAGGGGAATAGAAGATTTATCCTGTAAAATTTAAGCTAAGATTAGGATTTAGTCCCCTTTAAACAAGAAAAAATAATTAAGAGGTTTGCTTTAAAGAATTCTTTTTACATAGAGATGCAGGATAAAATTGTGAAGACTAGCAATATTGATAGATTATTAAAGCAGGGTTAATTTTAACTCTACACCTCCTGAATATTTTGGCATTAATTATATGATGTGCAGGGTTTTATGGTGAGAAATATAAAGTGGATTAAATTAAAAGGGATGCCATGTACTGCAAAAAGAAGAAAAAAAAAAAATTGCTATATCCGCTTGTCTCAGCTATGAAGTAGCAGGGAATCTATTAACTCTGTCCTCATGTCTAGTGCAAAGACCACAGCACTCATGCTGTGGTTCTAGTCTCCAGACCCTCACAATCTCCTTGACTTTAAAAGCCAAATTAACTTGTGAAATGAAAGATTGGTAGTGAAAAACCAAGCTGAGGTTTTAACAGTTACTCTACATATATCTCACAAACAAGAAAATGTAACCAGCACCGCTGATGGAAGGAACTGTAGGTTTTGGTTGTACCTGATGCAAATATAGTGCTTCTGCTGTGCTTTAAAACATTTCATTATCTGCTTGGAGGATGCTGGAACACAAGCAGTAAATATAACACAAATTCACACCGACTGGCCTAACGTGGGTGGGAGAAATTGCTCTCCCTGATGCCTGAAGTAATTTTTGTTATTGCTGTTAGTTACTTTCTGAACAGTTAATTTTCTTTTTCTGAACTCCATGGTATGATTAGCAACATATGGAGACAGAGAGAGATGTGCAGCCTCAGCTGGACTAAAACATCAGATGAAACATCCCAACTTCCAAATAAATCAGGGATAGTATGGGAAGCTGCTAATATAAGCTGGTTTTATTTGTGCTGCTCAGTTATCACAGTCCTGCTTCACATGGCATCAGCTTGCAGCTGCAAGACTGACACTTGATGAGGCCTTGGAGCATATTAAAATAGTGTTTTAGCCTGGAGATGCATAAGAGCAATGAAAAGAGAGTCCTTCCTCAGCAGTCCAACTAGTAGCACAGCTTCTCACGTTCCTAACACCATGCCTTAACTTTGGGAGGCCTGTTTTCCTGGAGCCACTGGATGAGGAGGTGTCAGGCAGGTGAGATAACTAAATTTCAGCCAGCTTCTGGTACTGTGGAAATCAAGCCCTACATGTATGTGTGACCAGCTCCTGGTCAATGCACCTCTTGAGACGGCAACTGAGGTAAAGAGTTGGCTACCAAGGGAAGGGAATGTTGTAAAAGAGATTATCAGTTGGGTTTTGACTGTTAGCATGTCAGAAAGACCTGTTTGAAAAAGAATACAGGTGCAGTGGTGTGTGGTCATGACACACTGAGGGATGTTCTGAAAGGATGAACATTTCCAGATGACTGCCAAAACATAGATTTTAATTTTAACATATTTGCTTCTTTGAAGACAATCCTTGTGCATACGTAGTTTGTCTTTTCTGTTGCTCAAACTAGACAGTTTGCATCTCAGCTGATCTCACATTAGGCCAGATGATGGTTTGTTCACATGATCTGACAATGGATAAACAGGGAACAGAATTAAGGATCTGTTTGAATTGTAAAAATGCATCCTTTTGCAGATATCCTCAATTCCTTCTGTCTTGAGTACTCCACTTTTTACAGAGGTTGTAAGATATTAGCCTTACTGTGAAAAAATATGCATTAATGAAACTAGATAATTGTTCCCTAAGCCTAATGACATTGTAGGGTCAACCACCTGATAATGGCTTTGGGTTTGCTTTTATTCACTTAAAGAACAACATTTATGGCTCTGTAGATCAGCAAGTGTGTTTTCTCCAATTTTCTTACATTTAAAGTAACCTCAGCTCCCTGAAAAATTTATCATATGCAGAAGATTGTTATGGGTCTTCACGGTACATCCACTAACAGGAGTAAGGCCATGGGTCACTCCTTTCAGCATTTCCAACAGCTGATTCCTTTTGGAGATCTCTCAGGTGCAGTAGGAATTCTGAGTGGTAGATGTGGGACCAATCTCTAGCTTTTGTCTCTAGAATTCATCCTGTTACAGTCATACAAAAGTAACAGAAGTCGGCTTATACGGTAGGTGTAGACATCTGTATTGCAGACAAGTATAAATGTTAGCTGAACCTTATCTTTAATTTATGAATTTCTATCTCTAGAATAGATCAACTAATATAGAAAAACTACCATTCCTGAGAGAACACCATCTAAAAAAGCCCAAGTTTGAATTGTTTACAGATGATTTAGCATCTTAAAGCTGGTCAAGTGTATGCTTGGCAGATGAAATGAGAGAACATGTTTCCCCTTTCTTGATTCACACTGTTGAGCTATGACATTTCACCACAGATTTATGCTTCTGGAATGTTCAACCTGCAATGACCAAAGATATTCATCAGTCAGAAGGGTCGTCACCAAACTCCAAGAACCGCTTGTGCACCATGTCTTGGAGCTATTTCCTGGAAACTTTCACCAAAGGAAATGGAGCTTGCTGAAATGTGGAGAGTGAGAATCTTTCCCTGAGCTTGATTATGTGGGAGTGTTTCAGTTTATCCAGTCCATTGAATAACCTTGAGAATTGTAGGAGAGTTTTTGCCTTTGCAGCTAGAGCTTTTATCTGAGTCAGCCGCAGGCCTAAATCTTTGTTTGCCTTAGAACAGCAGTCAATCAAAATCACTCACTGTATAAAAATCTTTTCATGTAGATGAAGTATTTTACTAGTGATGTTCACTCAGCATTTTAATGGAATGCAGGGGCCTCTTAAATACAGTTTTTTATCAGCTGCATGAGGTTTCAGACAAGACAAAGCAATGTAACCTCCCAGAAAAGAATGTAGTATCAGCTCCTAGGCTGTCCTGAGGTAGACAGAGATGCTGTGGAGTGTAATGTTCATATCCAGCAGCTTGACTGAGCTCTGAATGCTAAAACATGTCCTAGAAAGGCATTTTCAGGATTATTAACAGCCATTAGCACACAGATGCTAGATTTACATGAGGGCATAATAGCCCCTATGAATTCTGAAACATCTGGTAAATGGGATCAGGAATGTAATTTTGGTTGTTTTTGACTCATCCACTGAGATGTGGTTCCTCTGAGTCTGCTTGTGAGGTTTATTGTGGGTCTAGGACAAATACAAATACCTCTTAGTGCCCAGCACTGGGCACCAAGCGGTGCTGATAGATTGCCACGACTTCAGATATCTCTTGTTGCAACTCAGTGCACTTGGTTTGCCTCACTGCTTTGTTTCACAGCAATGCCAAGGCAGTGTCAGGCAGCTGCTTCTGTGTTCTCAGTGGCTTCCAGGCTTTCAGCAGTTTTCCTCAGGGGTTAGTGCTGGGACAGGCAGCATTTAACATCTTTGTTGGTGATTTGGACACAGGGATTGAGTGTATCCTCAGCAAGCTTGCCAATGACACCAAGCTGTGTGGCCACATACTGGAGTTCCACCTGGTTTAGTGGAGGGTGCACCTCTTTCTGGTACAGGAGGTAGGAAATGGATAATTTTGAAGGCCCTTTCCAACTCAAACCATTCTACGGCTCTATGATTCTATGTTCCAAAGGATGAAATCCAAAACTGCCCCATTTTGAAACCTGCAGGTCAAACTACTTTGTTATGATCATGTTAAAGGGTGACAATGTCTTACATAGACTCACTCTTTGAACAGCGTTTGTATCTGACCCTTATATTAGATTTTGGGTGGAGAAATAAACCAAAGTTAGAGTGGTCGTTTTCTATGAGGTTGTTTCTTAAACAATTAGCTTGAAGTACAGCTTCGGTGTCTTCAGCCTGTGGCCAAAGATTAGGTGAGATAAAAGGGATGGTGCCTTTTCTTCCTTTTTCTCCCAAATCTGATGAAGGTCTGAAACATGAAGATTTCGATAACCACTTGGCCAAAAAATAGTATTAGCTTGACTCAGGACAGGGTCCAGAGTCATATTAGAGCTAGGAGCACCAGTGTCTGTGGTTATCCCTTACACACAGGTTGCTTCACAGATCACTATCACTGCCCTCAGACTTTCTACTATGATGCCCTACTGCCACAATATGATGTTTTGATCATTAATCAAAGCTTCCCATGACTCTGGTTATATCTAGAGTCCACATAAATTGAACAACAAGACACAGTTTGTATCAAAAGAACATGTAAAATCTATTTTAAAAGCTCTATTCATTATCCAATGATGCCTAACAAACCTACCATACCTAACAAACAAAAACAAACACTTGTAATTTCAAATAGTTTTCAAACATAAGATTTTAACAGCTTTATGAACAAAAAGCTAGTGATGGAACCTGGAAGACTTTCATATCTTCAGTTGATTAGATTGCAAAATAGCTGGACAGGGAGAGAAATTCTTATTCAGGAAATGTGAAAAGGATTTGATAAAAGGAAATATAAGTACTTTGTTCTATAAACATTCTGACCTTAAATATATTTTTTCATTTTACCGTTACCATATTTAGAAATTATTTTATTCACAGAAACCACATTAGATGCCACAATCATTAGTCTGAGATTCTCCAATTACCTCAGAATCTGTCAGTCTTCTTAAAAATGAAGATATTTGAGGCCAAAATTTGTTCTGAGATCTAATTTTGTGTGTTTTGGGGTCACATAATTACAGAGTGATTATATATTTGAATGTACATTTCTGTTTTGCGTTCCTAATGTAGTTGAATTAATTACCTGAGGAAAAAGCCATGATATTTCTATGCATTTTAAAGCACATTTTTCTTACATGTTCTCATCATAATCCACAACTACAATAATAGCCATCAACAGTATTATTAAACCCATATTCAATTTCAGTATAAAAATTCAAGTCAGTTGTAAGGATCCTGTTTTCCAGAGAAAAGAACTCCATATAAGCAAGTTCACTAATAACCAGCCCACACTTCGGATTAGCAAATATTTGAGTGCTGCATCTGAAAATGTTAAACCATGACAAACAAGGAAAAGCCATCATGCCATGTATTAGATAGTATGAAAATATTAGGGAAAAGTGACGTTTATGTCACTGAAACCTTCTGAACTTCAGGAAGTCTGTTCACTTAATCAGCTAATTTAATAAATTTTGCCCTTGGGAACTAAATTGCATTAAGTTAAAATGGCAACAAGAACTAAGAATTAAAAAGCTGTTAGATTAACCTTTTTTTATAAAATCAATGCAAAAAATCTACATTTGACTTCTTTCTTACATTTTACTTCTTCATATAAATTTTCTGCTTATGTATTTGGTGTTAAAAACATCATGCTGGCTATAATATTAGATTTGAAGCAAATTGTGGTTTTGCAGTTTTTCTGGTTGGTTGTGGGTTTTTTTGTTGTTGTTGTTTTTGGGGTTTTTTTTGCCCCCCTTGGTTTTTTTTGGTTTTTTGGTTTTTGTTTTTTTAATAGTACTTTTCACAACCTTCACACTTCCTACTTGCAGAGTTCTGGAGAGTCCTACAAAATAAACTAGAGTCCAGGGTGATTTATTCAGACATATGAATATGACTACAATAAAAAAATTGACTACAGTAAAAGAAGGTTGAAATTAAATTTCCAGAAAAATCACTTTGGACTGTTCCACTTGCATCATTTGTGCCTGTGTGTGTTTCTGTGGCTGCTCCCTGTGCTATAACACACTAAAAGGATCCTTCTCTGCTGCTGTGATCCATCCACAAATATCTGTTATCAAAGTTTAGAAAGTTATCTTCACAGTGACTCTGGCCACCATGAACTTGGTTTTCTCCAGAGCCAACCAAATTTCCAACCGAGAATTTTGTTATTACAATGTCTTGTTGAGAAATGGAAGGATAAATCATGCACATGTCCCATAACCAATGTGCAGCCTGATTTATTATCTGGGGAACAAGGACTGCTGGGGAGAGACAGTACAGAGTGAAGGGCTGCACAAACAGAAGAACACAGGACTTCAGTCCCTAGTAACCATCTGTACCCATGGAAAGCCCACCTGGACCTAAAGAACAAAAATCACAGAACAACAGAATGGTTGTTCATCTACTTCCCTCGCCACCCACTAGACCAGCTTGCTCAGGGCCCTGTCCAACTGGGCCTTCAACACTTCCAGGAATGGGATATCCACAACTTCTGGGCAAAAGTCTTCACCATGAGAGTGGTGAAAGACTGGGACAGGAGTCCAGAGAGGCTGTGGAATCTGTGTCTTATGAAATTTTCTCAAGGCCCTCAGAAACCTGATCCAATCACAAAGTTAGCCTTGCTTTAAGCAGGGGGTTAGTGACTGAAGGTCCCTGCCAACTGAAGTTACTCTGTTATTCTCTGACTGTCTTTTCCTAAAGAAGATGACAGCTGCTTGGAAACTGAATTCATCTTCCTCCAAAACAGTTTCATCTATACATAGATCTGATGTGACCTTCAGACAGTGATTTGTAATCTTTATCATTCTGTGGTCATGAAAATGTTTGCAGTGGTGGTCCAGATCTCCAGAGCAGCTTTCAATCTCTTCAGAAGAAGCTTCTTTTATTTCATGAGTTTTCACAGATTCTTTATTAATAGGACACAAATGCCTATGTGTCCATATGCCACACTGAAAACTCTTGTTATGATGATTCTAATGAGAACAGTATTGGATCAGACTCAACCGATTATTTTGCAAAATCATCCTTTCTAAAGAAATAAATTTGCACTTAGTACTCTGTGCTCTCTCTATCTCTTTTCTTTCCATGCAGACTTCCCTTAAGTAAACAGCCTATAAACCATGTCCCATTTTTATATAGGAAAATGCAGAGATCTTTTCTCCCTTAAAATATTGTGAAATGGGAAAAATAAGCTCCCTGGCATTTATTAGAAAGTTTTACTGAGAAACTTACCTTTTCTACATATTAACACAGAAAGTCATATGGAAAATGTATGAATTCATGGAAAGAGTAAGACTCAGAAATCTATTTCTCATTCTATTTCTCATATAAAAGAAGAGAGGGACCTTCATAATTACCTGTTTCCATTTTCCCATCTTGTGCTGCAGGCCCATCAGGAATTACACTCTTCACCTGGAGAAACTCATCCGGCTCATCCCCACCAATGATGGTAAATCCAAAACCCATGTTGCTTTTCTTAAGAGTTGTGCTGAGGAAAGTCCCCTTCAGCTGTGATGCATCACGGGTGAAGAGTGGTTTTTCTACATCAGTCAACACAAACAAGAAAGACAAAAGTTCTGATCACAACACAGCAGGGACAGCGGATAACAATATTGGCTGACATCAAGTGACAGTGTATCAAAGGCAAGAAAATAAAGAGTGTAGGCATTCCAGGAAAAATATTTGTGAGTTCTTGTACTAATACAAAGCTTAAAACATATTTCTTATCTATGGCAGATCAGCCATAAATGAAGAGATATAAATATCTTTTGATATTAGAAATCCATTTAGAAGTGGATATTGTGTAGCTAAAATAATTGCAACAATAAAAATGATCTGTGAGGTAATTTTAAAACCTCTTGCCTAACCTATAAATTCAGCTTTGTCTAGAAAGTAATACATTCTTCATAATATCCCTCCCAACCACAATGAGGAAAATACCCCCCTGTGAATATCTCATTCCATTTGTTACCAAAAAGAGCAAAATATTAGGTGAGCTTTTCTCTCCAAACACATGGGCTTTAGGCATCCAACAAGTGACACACGACTGCTATGCAAGCTCCGTGTCCCCTCTCCGCATGCCTCGGGGTGCAGTGTAGGTGCTTGGGGGCTCCCCGTGCTTCTCTCCCGTGCTGCCCTCGGTGAGGGAGGGCTGGGGAAGGTGCAGAGTTTGTGACCCAGCTGGTCCCGGGGCGGTGGGGCCGGTGGCAGCAGGGACGTACCGTACAGCCCGCACCGGCACTGCGACAGGTCATTCACGCTGCGGGACCTCTTGGGAGCGGGGCGCAGGCGGGCAAATTTGGGTCTAGGTAAGGTTGATGAGGAGCTTTCTACTGTTACAAAGGAGAACAAGCCTCATTCTCTGACTATAACCTTACATTAAACTTCAGTTGTCTATACCAGCACTGTTTGCTGCTTATACAGCTCATTTTGAGCGCATTAATTTTTATGTTACCAAGTGGCTGCATTCTTGTAAACTCCTATAACACTGTGCTTGAGGCTTTTAACTTAATTGATGCTTGCTAGATGAGCTAGCTCAGAAACATACCAAACATCAATTAAGAGTAATTTAGAGAAAGTACAATTAAGTATTTCAGCGTTGCCAACCTCGGGTGCTCAAGAGAGAGTCATACATTCCCAGGAACAGAATTTATGATTTTATTTAGAAAATTACTTTGGGAGTCTTATTGTGCTTTCAGTTTCTCAGCCTTGAGGAAACACTAGATTCAACTTTTCTCTTTTTTCTCTACGCCACTGAAGGTTTTAGTTGGCTCATGGGTCCTGCAACTATTGGAATTCGGACATTTAAGGGAGAAAATTGCTAAGATATAGGTGTTAATCTTTCGAGAATTGGCAACACTACTCTTTTAATCAGACCATGACAAAATCATTGTCACAGAAACAGGAGAGCATGATCTTTCCTCTTAACTAAGATAGCTGATATGGTACTGTACCTCGGAAACCTTGGGCCTGCATAGGCTTTGTTCCAAGTTCTGCGTTGGGCATGTTATGCTGCTGTAGCTTCCTTTTTGCTTCTAGGACAGGGTTTTCAAATTGAGTTCTTCTATTTATGTGGCTGGAAAAAATTTGGTTTTGATTAAAAACTGGGTTCAGTTGGGTAAAATGATAATTTTCACAGTAGGGTGCTGTATGTAGCTAAGGTGTGTGTGGTTACAGAGTGAAACCATGATGAACCCCCAGTGGGCCTGAGCGTGTCCCTTACATTCCACACAACTTCTTTGGGAATGAGAATGTACAACCAGTGTCCTGTGTGATGAACAGCACTGAGCAGTGTCCCATCACTTCAATATGCTGAACTCTGCTACAGACAAATGCTTTTGATCTATGAGACTACATATTAAACAGCAGCACTGCTGAATCATGCTACAGCAACAGTTTTTCATGTCTTCAGCATGACCACTGTTCTGTGTATGATTCAAAGGATCTCAACCAGTTTTGTGCATTATTATCAATTAGTTGTAAGCGAAATTACTCAATCACTTACAGAAAAAGAAAAGTCTAGAACACAGAGTGCTTTTATGATGCTAATTTAGAAATAAATCTAACTAGGTAATAAATTGAAGACTATTCCTTTTTAATATTATGGTGTGCATCTGTTCAGCTGTACAGAAAAATCTGATGCAGAAACTAAGTTAGATGGTAGATTAAAATGACATAGATCATATATGAAATAGAAAAGTTAATATACACATTTTTCTTGATGTTTTACATTTCCTAATACAGACCATTAAGTACATCTCTGTCATTACACCACTATTTTTCTGCGTTGTGTTTAGAACTATGGTCTTTAGTACATACTATCATCATATCAAGGATATGATTTTAATTCTTTAAAGCACACATTTTATCAGTTACTAAGCAATCCTACTGTCCTGTCCTTGGATGTGTTTTGCATGTTTTCTGAAGAAGGCAAAACAATGTGGTGGCTGCATGAAAGAAATCCACAAGATAGGATCACAATAGAATCACAACTAAGAGAAGGGGCTTGTGCTTCAAACACTGCTCTGGGTAAACAAATACATATGTACAGAAGGGCAGGCTTACGTCACTCCTTATTTGTTCTCACTGGGCTACTGTCTACCGAAGTCTTCTGAAAATCCAATCCCAGTCACAAGCTTTAAGCACTTGGACAGGTGACCTGGGAACTTTCAAAACTCTAAGATCCTAAAAGGGTCTTTTTTTACATTGCAATGACCTTTTGTGCCACATTAAGGACTTTTCAGGTCCTTTGGGATTCTGACCCTACCAGTGCTTCAAACAAAATAAGTGGAATTGCCATTAGGAAGCGAGGTAAAGGAGAGGCAGCAAGTAATTTGGGAGTGCAGTACACTTGCAAAATAGGATTTAGAGGCCAGTGTTAATAAAATGAAAAGACTTTCAGTCATGTAAAAGAATATTTGATTTAAAGAGATGAAGTAAATGTGATAAATCCTGAAGTTGCTACTTTGTTCACATGGCTGTAACTCATTCAAGTGGCTGCTAATTTACTCTCATACTCTAAAATTTTGATTAATAGTTTTCAGTACAGTTTGGTCTATGCTGCAGACAGAGAAAGTCCCTCTCATTTCTTTCTTTCTCTAGACAGGCTGTTTAAGATGTAGACATTACTTTCCTAGACTTTTGCTTTCTGTTATTTCTAGTAATTGTCAGAGTCTTCAGCACCTTATTCTATTGCAAACCTAGAAACTTATGATGAAAGGGAGAAAAGCTTTACTAGTTAAAAATGGAGAGAGCAAGACATATACTTTAAATAAGGTAAACATGAACTACTAACATAATCATGAAAAAAGTAATTATGTGATGTGTTTATCATGTGATGTATTTCCATATTGTAAAGGAAATACTGCTTTTGCCTTTACACAAGACAGTGATGAAACTGAAATACTACATAAAGTTCTGAGCATCCATGATCAAATTAAATGGATCTATATGAAAGGTTTAACAGGAAGACCAGTGAAATAGAGACTTCTATTACAGAAGATCAAAGGAGTTTTAGCTTTTTATTCAAGCAGAATTGATTCTGATATACAATAGCATTCTATGAATACATTTGGAAGTAAACACTAGAATGTATTAAAGATGCCAGAATTTCAGACTTGAAGTCTGTAGGCTTCTCACAGGAGAAGTGTGAAGTTAGAAAACAGCTTCCAGTAGGACATATGGAGTACAGTATTCAGCTTCTTTTATGTTAGCATTTGATAAGGTTAAAACCAGGGTTGCTACACAGTGGGTTAATTTCTTCAACGTAGGAATCATCTCTTACTTTAGGGGCTCTACTTTAGGGGGTGCCCTGTTCTTCACCTGCCCTCCACAAGGGCATGGGTTTCCCATGGCTTTTGTGCCATATCCTGCAGATGTAATGGATATCCAAGATTACACTCCAGGTCTTCATTCAGGACCTTGCACTATGCTTAATGTCAGGTTATAATTGCAGGGCACATCTCAGAGCTGCAGGAGGGCCCTTACAGGCCTAAGATTCAACTTATATCTGGTTCTGTGATATAAAAGAAGTTGGGATTTTAGCTAATATAAGATGTGTTCATGGCTCAAGAAAGATTACTTACTGTGGTATGAACATCACAGCTAGAATCTGTTTTCTACAGCCTACCTTCAGTTTCTAGGTAGAGTTTAAGCTGTGGTTTGGTCCATTTACACAGAAATATCTTTGATAACAGCTATCTTGAAAATAACATTTTGTGCCATCAGATCAGATAGGAAGACTAAGAGAGGTACTTGAAGCACCTTATGTTGTTGGTGCAACTTCAATAATTCTAAGCTCCACCTTGTATCCATATTTTGACTGTTTGATGGTAGTGTGCAGTCTCAAAAGCACAATGTGAAATTTTCAACTAATTCAAAAAAACTGCATTAAATATTGTGTCCAAGAGGAGTCAAAGAAAAGAAAATGATACTGATAATCAGTCATTTTTATCAGTCAGTAATACTGTATTATGCTCCTAGACTGATGATACATGAAACACAACTCTTTTATGCTATTTTAAGTGTTACACAGCTTCATGGCTAAATCAGAAAAAGTGCTCCTGATGAGTTCACTTGAGAAAGAAGTTATTAAGCTAAGTAATTCTCTTGAAAGGACATTCTAGCTTTTCATCTAGCTACTTCAGCAGCATACAAAATATATTTTAGTAGCCTAAGCCTTCATAAGACAAGTCAAATGAGAGTTTTAGAAATAGTTACAAATAAGTGGTTTTGTGGTTAAAACAGATTTTGGATGGGAACCAAAATGTATTGCTCATTGCTCACAGGATCTAATTCAGTGAACAATTCTAACTTCAATTTTCTTCCATTATTTTATACAATAGATATTAAATCTAAAAGCCTGATCCAATTAATTTCTTCTAGTGCCACTGTGGTTGTGCAGAGAAGGAGTGGCTGGTGCTGCTGGCCCCTGTTAGCTCAGTGTATCTTAACTGGGGACAAACCCTCAGAGAAAGGATTTGATTTTGGGCTGTCTTTACTTGTGATGCCAAAATACAGTCTCTGTGTGATGAGCAGGTACCATCACCACCAGCCACCTATAAGACACAGACACAGTTCTGCCCTCTCATCAGTCAGTGGAGCCAGGCTAAGCTGTTTTTGTGATGAGCTTCAGGTTAGATGCACTTAAGATAGCTGAAACACATCCTTAGGAGATTTGTGGGCATTAGTGACTAGTTTGCAGACTTTAGTTGATGGTCAAGGTACTGAGCTCTGACAGAATGTTAGCAGGTCAGAGCTTGTGCACCAGTAGAAGGAGTTTAACCTATCTCCTTTTCTTAGCTACTTTAATATATGGGGTGGGTTTTTTTGTAGTTTTTGCTATAGCTTTTGAAATGGTTGCCTATTACCCAACAAACTAATTCTGGGGATCAGTATGCCTATAAAATGGATATTCTAATGCATAACTTGTTAGTACCTATCTACTCTTTATATTCACATTTTTCAGTTGATAACAACTGAGATAACTTTTTCTATTTGAGTAGTAACAGAATGTTGTCAGAAATTGTAAATCAAGGAGGAATATTTTTCCAGAGTAAATACCTGTACAGCTAATTTAGCTGTTCTGTTAAAGAGCTCATGTCTGGAAATTGAGTTCTATGTTGTAGCTAATCATCCTTAAAGAGGGAAACTCTCTTTTGAAAATTAGAATCCTGAAAGACCCAGTGCACTCTAATGACTCCTTTCTCTCCGTAGCCCAGCACAGCTCAGTGCTGTTAGTTCTTTTTTACAGATTAAGACCGGATTGCATAAAAGTTAACAAACATACAGCAAACACTTCTCATTAATGCCAAACATCTACACATTGCAAATGAAGTCTGGACCTGCATAACAAAGCAAATGAAAATTATATTACCTCACACCTATATTAATGCATGATTAAGAGAGGCAGTTATACTGGAGACATTTTTTTTTTTAAACAGAATTTGCAAATACATTGTGATTAGTCTATCAACTCGACTAGCAGGAGGTTTAGTTGTTTTGGTTTATTTTCTTTTTCAGTTTTTTTTTTTTTTTTTTTTTGTTTTCAGAATTTTTGAGCTGAACATGGCTGCTCCTTGTAAGGCAAACTGGAGTCTGTCTGCCTTGTTGCTCATCCTTACAAACTTCCCATGGGATACAAGTGTCTCAGTGAGCAGGGTACAAGTGCTTCTTTCACAGTGATTTTGTAGGCCTGCATGTAAACTTGGACTGGACCTGAATGTGTGGAAGTTTGTACTCTTGCTTTTCATAATTTACCTACTTTTATGACATAATTAAGAGAGTTTATTGTCATCTGATTTCATCTAGTTAAAAATGAACTCATCTGTTGAATACTGGCAATAAAAAAGCTCTGACTGTTATATATTTTAGCAGGAGAAATGGAAAGCAATCTTTGTTTCAAACTTATTGAGCTCAGACAGCAAATTAAACTACAGCCACATTTTACTGACTATAAAACTCCATGTAAATTTAGCAGGGCTGCAGTTTTAATGCCATACCATGAGCATCCATTCCACTTCTAAAAGCCTCAGAGACTGCAGTAGGTTTGATGTATCTGTCCACAAATCTTGTCTGTGGTAGGATTAATAAATTTGGCACTAACAGCCTTAAAATATGTAATTGCACGATAACATCTGGGCCTGGTGCCTTGCATCTGTTTACCTGTGGTTGGACATGAAATGCAGATAAATACTTGTTCCTTTTTGGACCCTGCAGTGGAGTGTGAGCCTTGCTGGTGCCAGAATGCCTTGGGCTGCACTAACAACCAAGTGGAGTCTCAGTAAGAGATTAATGCACAGAAATTGCACAACACCTGTTACACCCCAAAATACACTAAAAACCAATGGGACAGAAGCCTTACTTACACCCAGCAGCTGCATAATTGCATGTGCAGAAATCTTTGGGGGGTGTTAAGTACAAAATGATATGAGAACTGCAGCCTCTACCTACCTGGGGACATCATAAAAGAACTCAGGCTTCACAAGGGGAAGTAATTTAATGGTATTAGTAGGGACTTCAAAACATATCTTTTTTCTTGAATCTGGACTGACTAAGGTGGCTTGAGCTGAGCAGCAAAGTAGATGGAGCTGCTGGCTCTTTCACCTGAGGGCAGGAAGTAAGCTGGGGACAAAGAAGAAGAGCAGGTGCTCTCGCATTTGGAAAATGGGACAGAAGGAGTCAGCAGAGCAGGGACCAAACACCATTTTCAGTTGTTTGCTTTGTAGAAGGCTGGGGAACATGCATGGGCATCCACAAGCTGCTGCTGTGACAGCAGCTAAGAAAGGGGCATCTTAGATCTTCTAGACCTCCAGAAATCAGATGCTTTTTTGATCTCCCTGCACACCTCAATCCTGGCATGCTAACAACAGCATATCCTGAGGTCTGGAAAAGCTGCACCCCTGGTATCTGTGCAGGGCAATCCTGCAGTCAGTGTGCTGGTATGGATTCAAGAGACCAAGGCCATAGTGTGAGACACGGAGGAAATTTTCTATTTTCCATGAAACAACTAGATAAATACACTGCTTGAGTGTCAGGATTTGAAACTGAGATTTTAGGTCAGGGGCCATATTCTCTAAAAATCTCTGTTGTTTAATAAAAGGCACTAATGGATAGTTGTTTCTCAACCTTTCAAGTGCTGCCTGCACACTGACAGCAGTGGTTTTTTGTCTCCTCTCTTGCACATTGTCTGTAGAGACCAGAGTGAGAACTGACCCCTCCAGAACAGGTATCACAATCTGAATCTAGATTAATTTTGCATAAGTCTCATTCACTGTGTGAAGTTAAAAAGCAGAGGAATTCATCTCTGAGATTTACCTATTTTATGTACAAACTGGCCAGGTTCTACCATTACTTCAAACAAAAGCATTTTGTTGGCCTTTGCACGAAGCAATAAGAAGATTTTTTTTCTTGTTTCATGTCTAAAATGAAATCTGAAGAAAATGAAAGCAAGGATTGTGCTATGAAAATAGAATTTATATTCTTTTCAGCTGCACTTTTAAATACAAAATAAAACATAACATCCCTAAAATTTTATATGCAGCATATAAATAACTTGACTTCTGGTACAAACAGTATAAACACCTGATTTGCAGCAATTGAGGACTACCCAGATAAGGATCTTAACTGAATTAAATAATTACGCTTTGCTCTATTCATTGATTAACAAGATTTATACCTTGCTGGATATCCAAAGTTTACATAGAAAATGCAACATCTCTTTAATGAATATGTTCTTTGTACAAGTATCAGCTGGAAAGGTACCATGAAACCAGACCCTGGGTAAAGAGAGTGACTCAATGCCTGAGTCACTGATTTGGGGCAGTTTGAATATACCTGGATACATTAGCTGCATGGATGACTGAGAATTCCTGGTATACCCCTAGTTTAACATGCCACGTAGTTGTACCCGTTCCTTGCCAGGCTAAGCATTGCAGAGGATACTAGTATTAGGTTATGACATAATAGTAACGCCTTAATATTGAACTTGGGAACTTACTCAACATAATAAGTGCCATAAATGGGATCATCAATTTTCTCCCAGCCATATGGAAGCTCTGAAAAACAAAGAGTTATCTCTCTCAGTAAATGCAGTACAGAATGCTAAGATTTCTAATAACAAAATTGTGGATCTTTGCTAGGTGTTGAGGGAAGTAATAGTGAAATTAGATACAGTGACCAAAGGAAATGCCAAATCTTGAACACACCCCATGGCAGACACAAGTAGTAGTAACTTGGAAATTTGTATGCAAAACCAGCTCTCAGTCTCTAGAGTAACACATTTTGGTTGAACTTCTTTATTGTTCCAACAGTGGTACGAGCCAACAACTGCAGTATATCTTGTGTGACATCACTGCCAGAGGAAGTGAGGGCATTCTATTTTCACAAATAGGTACACACAAAAAAATTACTTTGCTTTTTGAACTTTTTTTCTTAGGAATCCTGGAAAAGTTGGTCTAGAAGGAATGAAAAGAGTTTGTCTCCTGCAATATAAGTACAGTAAGCATTCTGAAATGTTTGTGCTATTCGTCTTACTGTGATGGCAATTCTACAGTCTCTAAAGGCCTCCTGATCCAAAGTTTAGTTATGTATCAGGAACACAGAGTGCACAACAGTACACCAAAGTACAAACTAACATAAGATACTGTAGCATCCTCTGGACATAAAGCTAACTACGTTTTGCAGAAGCAGAGATCCCTAAAACATTCTGGTCTTAACAATCAAAATGTTATAAATATTAATTCAATAATCTTGGAAATCAATCTGCATTCATTTATAACCAAACTGCCACATATATATTCATGTAAATCCATACTTATTATCACTCACACTGCTTAAAAAATTATTATACAGCCAACAGAATTTCATCTTGTGTTTAAGAGACACCAGATAGAGGCAACAAGTATCTCAGTTGACATGAACAGAGTAAAAACCTCAGTGCCAGATGTGGCAACTTTGATGGAGGAGACTCACGAAAGGATGGGAATCCCCATCATGCACAGGTGTTGGTTTCTGTGCAGTTAGAGACTATGGCAATGTATGGGGAGTGGTACTGAGATTCTGCAAGGAAATTTGATTCTGGAATTCCTTATCTAAGATTTTTTTTTTTTTTTTTTAACTCAGTTGCACTATTTTAAAGTAACTTTTTGGATACAATGAGTACTGAACTAGGCAGAACAGAACTGATGTAAATCATACTGAACAGTCATTAAACTGGTCATAAAGAAGGACTACCGCATGACTTGAGCTTTTGGTTTTTTTCTCTGACAATATGAGGAGTCAACTACTGACATGCTGAAAGGGGCAAATACAAAAGTAAAGCCTGAGTGGCAAAAGCGAGGCTCAAGTGTTAAAAGGCAATGTTAATCTCTGCTTGTTACTTCTCCTTTAAATGCATCTCTAATAGCTGCTCCTTCCTTGAGTGAACCTGCTTAGACTGCTGCGGTCTTCATGTCACATTGCCCCCAGGGGATGTTCCTGCTCAGCCTCCTCCAATCCTGCAGTGGAGGATACAACCCTCTGCCAGGATACAACAGGCAGATGAGGAACTCCACGTCACTTTTTTTTTTCAACAGAAAGCTTAATGTTGATACTCAATTTTTCCTATTATTCTTAGAGTATTGTTAGCTTCGAAACCTTTCTAAGTCCACACTCTGAACTGCTTTTGTCAGGGCTATTTTGTTATTGTCACTTCATAGGAATAAATGCAGCATAAGGTATTTAAGCAGGTCAAAGAATTACAGAATGGTTGATGGTGGAAGGGAACTTTGGAAGTTGTCTAGCCCAACCCCTTTGCTCAAAGCATGGTCAGCCAGATCAGATTGCTCAGGACCATCTTCAGTCAGCACTTGAATATCTCCAAGGACAGAGACTCCACAGGTTTTCTGGGTAAGTCTGTGCCCTTTTGCCTCCTGTTCTGTCATCGGACACCTCTGCAAAGCGCCTGGTTCTGTCCTCCTTACACCTCCCATCATGCATTTATTTAGATTGAGAAAATCTCCCTTGAACCTTCACTTCTTCAGGCTAAACTGTCCCAGGTCTCTAAGCCTTTCCTCATAGAAGGGATGCTCCAGTCCCTTAATTATCTTAGTGGCCATTCACTGGACTCTCTCTTTTATATCCATGTCTCTCCTGTACTGGGTGCCCTGGATCCAGCACTCCAGCTGTGTCTCACCTGTGCTGAATAGAGGGGCAGGATCATTTCCTTGATGTGCTGGTGATGACCTGCAAGGCTGACTTGCTTTGTTGCAGGGGCACTTCACTGGCATGTGAAGGCTCTAAGCATTAGAAAGCCCTGGTGATGCTCTTGCCAGACTTTCTCAGAACTTGAGTAAAATGAGGTGATTCACCCTACAATGGCTCTTACAAAGTCCTGTGTATCTTAGGAGAAGACTATGTAATGTAATACATAAATATTCAAAAAGAAATCAGCTGATGCACAAATCCTGTACTGCCCCTACTAAATTTCATTGCCAACTCATGCATGATAAACAAGGCAAAAATCTGCTATGAAAAATTATGCTATTACCAAACCCTATGACACAGAATGAATATAAAGTGTTAGCTTAAGTACTATTAGTACATTTTATTTTCATGTAACCTTGCAAAGTTTTCTTCCCCTAATTAACTTAATGTTGCTTTCATATCTGTCCATCTAAAATTACATTTCCTCAGAGAAAATTCAAACAGGTACCAGTAATACCGGCACATAAAAATACACACAAACACACACACATACCCATATACATTCACACACACACATGTGCATAGGTCCCTCTCCCAACATGCATTGGTAGATGGATTTTTTTTCCAATTATGAAATAAATTTTAAAAAGTAGATATTTTGTCCAACTTGGAAAGTAGGTATTTTTATGTAAGTATATACACTACAAGTATATAGATGCAGATGACATATTTTGTTTTATATATTCATAAAAATCTGAAATAATTGAAGAGTCACTATTAACCTATTGGCCTATTTTTTCCTAAAGTAATACTCAATTGTATTTATGAACTGGCACAACTACTGAGAAGGGAAAAGAAAAATTCCATTTACTACTGTAAAGGTCTGTAAGAATTTAATGAATCGGACATACTAAGGAGAACCCACTTTTAAATGCATGGATTGAACCACTGATTATCTAACATCATAAAATAGCCATGGGTCCAGAAAAAGAAAAACAAGATTACCTTTGTATACCATAACAAACTCCATGTAAGGTTATGTTCTAATTTTATTATTCCATTTAAGATTCGGCCTATAAGCCATGTTTAATTAAAATTCTGTGTTGACCAGAATTGTTAAGGCACACACCCCAGGCCCCTGCCTGTCGAGTGTGGCAGATAAGGTTAGTGGAGTGTAGTTTACTACAGAGGATCTATAAGAAGAATCTTCTGCTACATTAGCTTTCAGGAGCACTGTGATTATTTTTCATTACATTAAATAGTGGCATCTATTCCATTTTTCACTACTGAAATGAAAGATTACAAGACAGAAATACTTTAGTGCTTCATAAAACAGGAAGCTAAGCATTTGCCAGATTAGGGATGAGGACATTACAGTTTTTCTTTTCGATTTCACTGTGCCCAGGGATGATCATTAGGGATGAAAGTGAATAGTAAATATTTGCAAAAGAGAATTGTTGTAAAACACTAGTGAAGGAGATTGCTGATGGCCAGCATGATGTGAATAGGGAAAGGAGCTATATCTTACAGCTGATATTCATTTGGTAGCATCAGCATGCATGCTTATTTGTCTACAATTTTTGCAAGCACTAGTTCATGGATACTGTGCTATAATATGACAGACATCATCTCCATGAGCTCAACACTTCTATCACTCATGTCCTCTAAATCTATTGACTCCTGAAGGCTTTCTCTGTACAGGAGGAAGAAAATTAAAAATCTACCTTTTAAAAATATCTTAAATATCTAACATCCTCCTATCATCCAGTGCAGGGCCTGTTCAGAAATATTTATAAAATCACCTTTTAAAAATCAATAATAGTTTGTGCAGTGGTTGGCAATGCTGACACCATGGTTGCATGTAAGGGTGCTGGATAATCTGCATGGCATGTTTATATCCTCCAGTTATCCCAATGCATACTTTTTGCCTTACAAGAGAAGCAGCAACTAGCCAACACCAGTCATCCAAAACGACCTTTCCTCAGTAACCATCTGGGTGAGCTTTTAAGAGTGAAGGAGGGAAGGAGAGAAGGAAGGAAG
>VZTJ01005667.1:1208514-1218964 GCA_013397795.1 Orthonyx spaldingii | reverse complement strand
AGGGAGGGAGGGAGGACTAATACGAATTCAAGCAGGTCACTTTAATAATCAGTTGTAGTGCTTTCTCATCACAGACTGCTTATGCTAATGGTGCAGATGCTCTTAATCTGCCTTCTGAAAGCTGTTGCATTTCAAAATTATTTTTAATGGTACCACTTAACATCCTCTAGGGATGAAGGAAAGAGTACATTTTGGATCTCAATGTGCCAAGATGAAAAAGCATATTACCAAGCTCAGAGTTTAATTTTTCTGAAGTTTATCATTTACTAACTGAGTTAAAGAGAGTTGTAAAAACTTCTCAAGGCTTCAGAACAACAGACAGCATTGTGTCCCTATCCCACTGACAGGCTGGAAAAAAAGATGAGATCATATTTCCTGATTCAGCTGCAATCAAAATATTTCTGTAGTTCAAAGGAATATAGCGTGAGAGAGAAAAAGAAAATATAATGCCTGCTGTTATTGAAAATACTGTGAATAGGAATGTGGAAGCTGTGGAAGTCAATATGAGTTTGGTTCACCTGCCTTGTTAACACCCAGGCACAGGTCAGGAATTGTTTTCTAACCCATACAGGAGATTTTTCAGAAAATACTGTATCTTCCCACTCAACAGCCTGTGTTTGTTTCATCTCTTGCTTTTTCTCTTATCTTTTCTTTCTCCCTGTTTCAAATTCAGTTTTGCCTTTTCAAGTCAGTTACCTACTACAGAGGGTATCAAAGGAGTTGGGTTGAAAGTTACCAAATAGTGCAGCTCCAGAGTCCAATGCAGTGTCACGGTCTTCCAGTTTCTCTAAGAGATACAGTCTTTGCAAATATTTATTTCTAAATCTAAACCAGTGTTCCTCACTGCATGGCTTACACAAAAAAAACCCCACCATTGCTTGTAATACCCTGAGGCACAGGACACAGATTCCCAGGGAGTGGACACTGCTCCTGGCATGCTGTGCTGCTTTCTCAGGAGCTCAGTGTTGGAGGTATTTGGTTTGGGTGCTTTTGTTAGTGCAAGGCCACATTGTCCTGCTGATACATGAAACATATTGTGGTTCTGCTGCTGCTCCTGAAACCTCCGACACAGGTTGCCATAAGGAAAGAAAGGATAACAATGCCCAGTGAAAATCGGGACTTAACCTACTATCCCCACAGTTATGTGAATTCTGCCAGGTCACCTATCTGCATTCCATCTGGAGCTCAAAAGCTAACCAAATCAACAGGTAAATGCTCTGGTAACCCTGAGTGGGTGGGGAGAGGAAAAAATTAGTTTAAAAAGTTGGAAGTTGCTTTGTTAACTCTCTCAGTGAAAATAACACCAAAGGTAGGACTGACAATTCCACCTCCACAAAAACCCCCAAACTGACTATTCCTTTCACGGAAGATCTGGAAAACCAAGGGACTGTACCACCTCCAAGTCAAGCCAGGTAAGTTCAATTTCAATGAAACTCATGTTCTCCAACTGCCATTCTCATATCAGCAAATTTCACAGAGTCATGACTGTTTACGTTCTGTCTTCAATCAAAAAGCATTCATGTGCAATTTATTCCCACAAATAAAATGTCATTATGCAAAATTTCTCCTTGCACAATGGAAATAAATGTCTAAGTAACACTCACATCTGCTAAATGCCTCTTCTGCCTTCTGTGCAGCTTATTGTGACATGCTACATCCTTAATTATGTAGACCGTAGATTACTTAATATTACTATAAACTCAATAATATTTTTTTCCCAGCATTGTTACCAAGCAAAATACTGGCAGCAGTAGGGATATTTTTTAACATTAGGTGTACTTGATTCCTCTGACATGCACAACTGGGCAACTGCTAATCAAGACTTGCATTAATACAGTAGAAAAGTGTCAACTGAATTACTGGGGCTTTACAGTTTGTTTCGGTTTGGTTTGGTTGTTTTGTTTGTTTATCAAAAACAGTCTATAAAGGGCTTGTTAGCTTTTCATTGAGATAAAAATTAACCCCCAATCAATTAGAAATAAATAAGAGGGAAAATAATTGATATGTTGAGAACTCAGCTAGATTACTGTAGACAGTGCCTGAGATGGTTTCCTTAATAAAGGTTTAATAAGGAACTCAGTGCTCAAGAAGTCAGTGGGCAATAGCTGAAGCTGGTCAAAAGTAGTCTCCATGGACCTTTTCAAGAGAAAGCTGAGAGTTTCTGTTAAAAGATTTCAAACAGATTACAAAATCCTGTTTTCCAGGTATTTATAAAGAATAGATTTAAGGAAGCAGGAACACTGAAAAAAAATATTAAAACTTTACAATTTTTTTTCATCAAATCTTGTTATCCTTTTATCTTGTTCTCTCTCCTTACTCCTACATTATTTGTGCCAGATGCCAGGTTCGTATTACAGAACTTCTGGGGAGAGAGAAGCTTAAATCAGCTCCTTGTTGATCTCAAAGTTCCTGCTAAAGTGACCAGCATTTTGCTTGGGAAATGGAGAAATCTCACATTTTAGCTACAAGTTCTTTCTCAGAAGCCTGGATAGGAATGTATCTAGGCTTCCTTCAAACAATTAAACAGCAGTGTGCCTTAGCTTCCAAGAAGAGTTTGGTAAAATTTCTGAACTGTGTGTTAAACTACAAGCTATCTCATTTTTAATATAACAAAGGGTACATAAAAACAGAGTCACTGCAACTCTAATCCTCACAGCTCATAGCTTTAAACTAGCCAACGTGGGCACTGCTGGGGATGAAGTCCCTTGAGGATGAGGACATTTCTGCAGAGTGCCGACTCGCCGGAGCAGCCCAGCCTTGTCCCGGTGGATGCACAGCGCATGAGCTGAGGGGCTGAGGCGGCACCACCAGCTGGTTCAAGGTTCAGCTGGGCACATAAGAGGGACTGGCACTGGGACACTCATTTGCCTGCAGAACAGGAGCCCTGAGTACATCAACTGCACGCTGCATTATCAATTTGTATTCCTGAAGTTCAGCAGATTTGCTTCGTGCCACGTACAGCTCCAACGTGGAAGATTCTGCCTTTGAAACTGATTTTATTAACACAGCTGTTTTGTGCTATATTCTTCAGACTTTGAAAAAAACAGACTGAAAAGAAACACTCTTTTTGATCTTTTGGATGTTCCAATCTTTCAGTGCTTGTATCTCATTACTGACTATATCAATTCAGCCTTGTTACAAACCAGTGTTTTCTATCTAATAAATGCATGATGTCATGAAGTTAGGCTTTTCTTCTATTTGCTTTATTTATTTGATTTATTTATATTCTTTCCTTTGCCGTTAAATGTTTAACAGCATACCCTGTGAATTTATGGAGTTACTCAATTTACTGTTATTATAAAACCTATACCCTCAAATTTGGCTGCTGACCTAAAAAGAGCCATATAAAAGTATGTAGCTACTAATAGTGCAGGCCAGATTTTATGGGAGGCTGCTAGGTATTTTGTCACTCAAATTCAACAACTTTAGTTATCTGTTCACTCTTTAACCTTTAGTATAACTAATTAAAAAAGTTTATGATTCTGTAACAAACCCAAATAATATATTTCAGTGCTATTTTCAGTGCCACACTTTACTAAGGGGGGAACAGGAATACCCTCAGCCTTTGCTGACAGGTTAAGTGCCCCTGCCCTTGCCTGTCTTGGTTGCCCTCTGCCGACCTCCTGTGTGTCATGGGGTCCAAAAACTAAATTCAGTATACAGATGCAGTCTAACAAGTCAGTTCCCAGCCTGTCCTGTTGCAAGATTTTCTTCCTGCTCGGGTGTATAACTCTGCATTTGTCCTTGTTGAATTTCACAGGGTTTCTGCTGGCCCAGTCCTGCAGCCTGGCTAGGGCCTAATGCAGCCATGCCCTTGACTGGTCCCCATGGGGTCACCTGCAAAGCTGACTTTGTTGCCTCCTTCAGACTGTACATAGAGATGTCAAACAGGGCAGATTCGTCTATAAACTGCTGCAATACTCCACTTCCACAGGCATTCAGGTACAGTGTGGCCCATTAACCACTACCCTCTAAGCCTCAACACCCAACCAATTACTTGCATGCACAGTTGTCCATCCATCCAAATTCTTAATGTCTTAAATGTATACACAAGATTTTCTGACGGTCAGCAAAAAAAAAAAATCTTGAATAAGTTGAGATAAATGACATCCACTGCTTTTACTTCATCCACAAATCCAGTAATTTTAGCACAGCAAACAAGGTGGTCAGGCATGATTTGCAGTGGGTGAATGCACACTGGCTGTTCCCAGTGCATTGGATATGGATGGGATGGAGTTACCTTTCCCCACAGCAGCTCCTGTAGTGCTGTGCTTTGCACCAGTAGCTAGAACGGTGTTGGTAACACACCAGTGTTTTGGGTACTGCTGAGCAGTGCCGGCACAGCATCACCCTAGCATTCCCACCTCACCAGCTGCCTGGGTTTGGGCAAGATCTTGGGAAGGGGCATAGCCCATAGAGCTGACCCAAACTGACAAAAGGGATGTTCTGTATCATATGATGTCTGCTCAGAAATAATAGCTAAGAGAAAGGAGGAGGAAAAAGAACAATCATTACTCATGACATCTGTCTTCCCAAGCAATTGCTATGTGTGCTGAAGCTCTGCTTCCTGGGAAGTAGCTGGACATCACTTGCTGATGGAAAGAAGAGAGCAAAATCTTTTCCTTTGCTTCCACTTGTGACCATTGCTCTTATTTTATTAAACTGCCTTTATCTTGACACGTTTTTTTCCATCTTGTTTTCTCGCCTTTGTCCAGCTGAGAAGGGAAGTGGTAGGACACTGTGATGGGCACCTGGTATCCAGCCAAGGGCAATCCACCACACTGTGTCACCACTCTCTTCTTCAGGTGTCCAGAAATGTTCTCACAGGACTCCATGTATCATCCTGGACATTGTCAGGGTCTGACATCTGCCAGTGTTCTGAGCTCCTCTGCCAGAGCATCTTGAACTTCACTATTTCATGATCCCTATAGCTAAAGCTGCTGTTGATTATCACATGTCCTGCTAGTTCTTGCTGTTAGTTCAGGTGTGCATCACCTGGACATAACAGGTCCAGGTGTGCATCACCTCTCATTGGCTCATCTGGTACCAGTAACAAGAGCTTATTCCCCAAAACTGTCAGAAATCTTGTTGCCTGCTTGTCTTCTGCCTTGATACCTCTGTAGCAGGTGTCAGGGAGCTTAAAGCCCCCCTTGGAAGCCAAAATCTGTGATCAGAGACTTTCTTGAGTTATTTAAAGTACATTTCCTCACCCTGATCAGAGTAGCTGTAACAACAAGCCAGCATGGTGTCCTTTACTGTCCTCTCCTCTGATCCTGACCCACAGACTCTCCACCAGCCAGCTGCCCAGGAGAGCTCCATACAGGCATGCTGTTCCTCTGCATGGAGAAAGCCCCTTTTTCCTCATCTCCTCTAACCATCTTTCCTGGTCAAACATTTTGCCTTGTTTCTGAATGATTTTTTAAATAACAGCACTGAACTTTAATTAAAATTTCAATCAACATTAGAAAACGTTTGTTTCATTACTTCATTTTTCTCACTGGAACTTGCAAGTCTCAAGTCAGTGTTTCAAAATAAGGCATATAGAATAATACTTTCTGTTTTTTTGGTGGCTTTTTTCTGCATTGTTATTACAACAAATGGCAATTACTTGATTTTATCTGACAGGCCAGTAAGGCAAATGGATAGTTGTATTATAAAAAGAGATAGAAAAATGTAATATCTGTAGTGATAATGTAAAAAAAAAAATAATAAAACAGCCAAGTACAACTTTGTATGCTTACAATGAACTGATTATCTGTGAGTGGTCTACAAATAAAAAACTATCCTGCCCAGACTGTAAGATTTCAAAGGTACATTACTTATTTCTGATGAGCTGCAACTGCCTCAGAATCACCAGATACTGACCCTGGATAGAAATCTGAGAGCAGATTAAATAAACCAGTGCTCTGATCAAGTACAAGGCATCTCACATTTCTGTGTTTTATTGCCAAGTGGCCACTGAAGTTTTATACAATCAGACAGAAGAATCCTCCTCGAGGTACTTTCTATATGATCTGTTTCCATGACTACCATGCTTTTTAATAATATGTTTTCACAGTTCTGAAATTGGCTGGATATATGTAATGCAGACACAGTACTTTAAATAGTATTTGATGAAATAGATAAATCAATACAATTGATGAGAGAGATTACATTGCACTGGGGAAAATTCATGTTAACACTGCACCTGCTGAAGCAGCAATTCTTCATTTATATTAGAGAAATAAGATTTGAGTCTGGTTTTGTCTTCTCAGTGGCTTCATCGCCTTGTTGAGGGTGAGAACTTTAAAAAGTCCCATTTTTTATTACCTTTTGCTTTTGCACAATCAATAAAAAGCTGCTTTGGTGGCATGGAACTGCTTTCTGAAACTTCTTGTTATAACTTATTCATCATTATGCATTAGTGATATTTATGGGGACACTCACTCCATACTTTAAACATTGTGTTAAAAAATCCCTTGGCATTTGAATGACAAGGAAATATGTATGAATTCATAAGCTTATTTTTCTTTGTTTGAATTGTAATGCCATCTGCCAAAACTCACTCTCAGGATGGTTCTGTGACAGCATCAGAAAGGAACTTTGCATGAGAAACAGGTGTGTGGTCCTTTGTTAATCTACCAGACACAATGTGCTTGCATTCATAAGGGCACTTAGCAATTGTAGAGTCCAATTAATACATCGGTTTGTGTCAATGACAAACTAACCAGGTTTCTAAGTCACTCTTCCTTCAACAGTTTTAACTGTGTGGTATAATAAAATAAAGATCTACTCATGTTTTCTTCATGTTTCAATGTTCATTAATGTTGACATGTACTAACATGGAAGAAAAGTTTATAGGAAGAAAGAAAAATAAAAGGAAGGCAACGTAGTTCTTTCATATTCATAGTAATAATTTTTTATTTTTATGTGCTGAAATGTCATGAAAAGTGACAACACACATATTTTGCACTCCCTTTGCCCTCCTCTCTTCCTTCTCAGTGTAAAACCTTCCTAAGAGTGAACAGAGTAGCAAACCAAACACTAGGGAGGGGACTGAGAGGATACTGTGCTAGCGGGATTGAGATGGAAACGGGACAGAGAGGTGGAAAAAACAGTTATTGGAAGAAGAGAGTGTCTGCTCACTTTTTTCATGTGTGTGCAGCAATAGACTATTTGCATGTCAGGGGACTTTCAGATTACTCAGTTGTGGCTGCCTTTATCATAAGCATCAACCCAGAAAGATGAGACATCTGACTTTCATGATACTGATACATGCAATTTTGGAATCAGCAACTGTTCTACTTAATTCCAACAGAGAGTAACCTTTTCCTCAGTGTATGCCCTTGCATGGGTATTACACAAATTGATTATTTAAATTAAATTAATTAATTTTAATTGCATTTGTGCTTTATGGTTGAGGCTAGGTCTCCAAATTGAAGCTGTACCAACTCAGTGGCACAATAAACAAATTTCAATCTGAATGCCTCTTTTTCTGCCAGTCTTTTAATTTCTGCTCTTTACTATACTCCAGTCCCTTCAGCTTCTTAAACATCAAGGTCACTACAAGTTCTTTTAAAAAAAGAGACCTTCAAACTGCTTCTCCTACAACTTATCCCAAAAGATATATGGTCTACCAGAAAGTTACTACAGAATATAGGAACACGAAACACAAAAATTGAACAGATCTCTCACTGCAATATCTCCTTTCAGCCTAGCTTTGCCTGATTCTATTTTATGCCTTTCTAATATCTCTGTAAACCAGCTTAGAAGTAATCAGATAGAGGCACACAAAGACAGGTCTTTTACAGACTGACCTAATGACACTTGATTGAAATTTTTGGAGGATTTCTCCCTATGGCCCATGAGAACAATTGAGACAGTGATTAGGCTGGGTCCCCTCAATGTCAACACACCCTGTTCAGAAGCTCAGTAAGAAGGGCAGCAGCATGACCTTACTGGCTACAGCCTCAGTTATTTACAAAAATATATGTATGAGGGCCCAAAAGATAATCTAAAAACTGCTGTTCAACCAAGGCTGTCTCTAAATTTGTAGAAAAGAGCCTGAGTACATCAGACAAATACACTGCAGAAATTGCAAGCAGAAGAAACGATAAGATTGATTTTGTTGTCATTGTGTGTCACTATGCATAGTTGTATCATAACCAGGGAAGAGCAAATAAGTACAGAACAGAACAACTTTTAGTGGCTGGTTATGTTTCTTTTCAATCATTTGCAGTCTTCATAAAACTTAATAAGCTGTACTGGCAATTTGCAGATAGAACTCGGAGGATGAAAATTTATTGAGACTTCTATACTGGACAGGTGTAGAGACTATTATCTTAAAGCCAAGCTGAGCTGGAGGGGACTTGATTTTACATCTCTCTTGATAGGCACTCTACTGATATAAAAAGTAATGGTGGAATTATCATCCATAGCTTTCAGATGCAGCAGAAAGTTTCTTTGGAATTTATGATATATCCATCGTGTGCACTTACCAAGAGCTAGTTATGTTTTTCCTTGGTGAACTTTAATTATTTTGAGCAAAATGTTATGTGCCTACTGAATATATCTGCTCAATTCCTAAGTTTGTGTTTTGGGCTGAGCTGCAGTCAGGACTTGTGAATTTAAACTAGTCTCTACTTTCTTCCTTGATCTGTAATTAGGTGCTTGCATTTTACAGGCTCGGTTAACATCTGGTTCACTGGTCTGTGCTCACATAAAAAGATGATTTCTGTACCATGGGAAAAAAAAAGCCTCCAGTCTTTTATCAGAAGCCTTAAAAATGCAGAGAACTGAATGCTACATGCATTTTAGGTGCATATTTGTCTCTGCTCCACTGACAAAAACAATTGTGCAAGTGCCATGTTTGTAAACTGGTTGGGTCTGAACACTTCTAACACCTGTGGCAGTGGCAGGCTCTGCCAGCCTTTTAGTACACAGTGAAATGATCAAAATGTATTAGCTTTCCACTTTTCAGTTGCAGTGTTAATTACACAAAGCAGCTGATGCTGCAGGACAATCTGTACTGTTTAACAGTAAAGGAATTTAAGTGGAAGGAGCGAACATGGTGTTGCTTCACAACTGTCTCATTTTTGTCTTTAACCTCTTTTTTCCTTCCAGCATTCTAAAATGAGTAGAAGATGAGAAAGGACTGAGGGCCAAGAAGAGGTTAAAGACTGGTGGAAATATTGAGAGAAAGCATTGGTGTGTCAGTGAGGGGAGGAAGACATGCCATTTTGCTGGGCAAGTCTTGCTTGGACTGGCCCTGAATTGCTAATTTCCCTCCATATATTATGTCTCTCCTTGATTTGTCAATCTCTTCTCATATGTCAGCACTATTTCCCCCATTTTTCCTTTTTTTTTCTTCTTAAATGTTTAACTTCTTTTACTCTTTTATTTTTTGAAATTGTTTGAGTCAGTGATAAACAGGACATCCTTTGGTCTCCTAAAAGTGAGGGAAGACAATGGTGTCTCCTGCAAGTTAAAATAAGAACAAATGTTCATACAGTTTGTACCACACAGCCTGAAGAAGAAAGAATGTTTATGTCTACAACTTCTGAGTTTGCAGAAGCTGAGTCTGTACAGCTGTACAAAGTCTAAAAGAAAAGGAGGGGGTGTATAATATGATCTTAAAGTCATGTGCTGGCTGTTCCTTTAAACACAAAGGACCCAGTGATACGACTATATAACTCACCATTGAGTGCTTAACATCCCAAGGATTTTATAAAATTAAAACTCATTTAGATGTCAGTCTACAGTCCTCCTGAGAATATTTGCATTTCCTTGTCTTCCTATAATAAAGGTAGTTAATGCCACTCAGGTTTTTTTAGGACCACAACTGTAAACTAGATAAATATGGGCTGTTTCAGGCCTGTCAATTTTACATGGTCCCAAAGAGTCTGATGTTCACCACACTCAATTGTTATGTGGTAGGATGACCCTGACTGGATGCCAGATTGCCCACCAAAACTACTCTCTCACTCTCCTCCTCACCTTGACAGGGCAGAGAAAATATAATAAAGGTCTTGTGGGTTGAGATAAGGATGGAGAGAGATCATTCACCAGTTAGTGTCATAGGCAATACAAACTTGACTTGGGGAAATTAATTTAATTTATTTCCAATCAAATTCTTTACCTGCTCTTCTGCACTGGTACAGGAGGATTGGGAATGGGGGTTATGGTCCACTCATCACATTTTGTCTCTGATGCGCCTTCCTCCTCAAGGGGAGGACTTCTCAAACTCTTCTCCTGCTCTAGCATGGATGCTCCAGGGGTTGCAGGTGGATCTCTGTTTCCCCAAGGACCTCCCTGGGCTGCAGGGGCACAGCTGCCTCACCAGGGGCTGCAGGGGAATCTCAGCTCCAGCACCTGGAGCAGCTCCTGCCCCTCCTTCTGCACTGACTTGGGCATCTGCAGAGCTGTTTCTCTCACAAATTCTCACTCCTCTCTCTGGCTGCTGTAGCTGTTG